>QEPC01005778.1:934914-1020545 GCA_003113815.1 Sphenodon punctatus
AAAACTGCACAATAAACACAACCACTTTTAAGTGGTCCACATCTCTTAGTTGCACCGTAAGTTTAAGTGATTGTCAGTACTCTGGTGAAAACTGTATTGTTTAGGCCATCAAAAATGTTACATTATATCAGATAAGGGTAACAGAGAGTTAATACAACTCTATAAATTTAGCTAAAAATGTAAGTGAAAATAAATGTGTTGATCACCATTGAATTCCTCTTTCACATGCACAGTGGGTCCATTCCTAAATCCACTGAAGTCAATAGGAGCCCTTCCACTGACTTCAGTGACCTCTGAATCAGGCCTTATACTCCATCCAATGAAGAAATCCCTTCATCAGTAGTTCAACCTTTCTCTTACTGTAAAACTATCTCAGACTCAGATATACATATTATATCTTAATTTAGTTTCTGATGTGCTAGCTGTTTCTTTGGGAAAGCTCCTCCACAGCTAGCGCTGATGCTGGCCCCAAGTTTCAGCGTGACTCCCACTGAGGTGACTAGGACTTGAACCTCTGCCAAGGACTAAGACCAGTGCTAAACAGCCAGAAGATCGTGCTTTTAATCTTTCAAACTAGTTATTCCCAAAATATGGGAATAAAATAAATCTGTAACAATACATTAACTTAATCTAGGACTGTGATTGGGCTGTGCAGATTTGTTAGTGTGAGCAATGGAGAAAGGCCCAGCCTGAGTATTTTAATGATAGCCTGTAATGTTACCCCCTGTTGCAGTGATGTAGAACTGGTACACTGACATTCTAGGGGCTCTACATCTTTTCTGCCAAATTCAAAATTCCTGCAGAGTCACAGAACTTAAAGATGGGAATAAAGTTTGTTCTGTCCCCAAGGCCAGTTCCTGCCAGAGCAGGGTATTTCCATATGGATTATTTTGTTTGTACTTTGCCCAACTGACTTTTAAAGTGATAAAATAGGGTTTCCATAACTTCTCCTAAGAGGCTAGCCTACTGCTCAACAGCTTTCACTTCTAAGAAAATTCTCCTGACAGGCTGTTTTTCTTTCTCTGTTGAGGCAAGATGTCTGCAACTATGTGGTAAAAAACAAGGACTCAGCTGTACATCTGTTCCCCGGCCACCAGATGATCACCCACTAATGCCCTGGGCTGGGTAGATGGCTGGCCTGGAATGCGTCTCCTGGAAGATCTCAAGTGCACATTCCAGACCAAGGGCCACCCAGGTGGGACAACATGTCTGTTAGACCCCCACCATACCCACTGTGGGTCAGGGGCCACCATAGCTGGCTGTCACTGTAGTCACCATGGCAGCCCATCATGGTGGGGTGCTGGGGACAGGTGACGGCGAGGCCGGCTGGCCACCCACATGTTCATTGTGCTCTCCCACCCTTACCGGGATGGGGGATGGCTCACCGGCCACCCGGCACATTAGTTAAGTGCTGCCTGCAAAACCCAGAGAGTGGTAGCTGCTGTTCCCTGTCCTGGGCCAGGGAGCCACCACACCAGTATTGCATCTGTTTTTACCCTATGGTTTAAGAACTTTAACGTTAGTATTTGCCCAGATGAGCCAACTACCCATCAAACATTTTCTTCTCTCCAAGCACAGACTTAAAGCACCACAAAAATAACAAACATTTGCCCCAGATTTCATCTAGGCATTTACCAAAAAAAAAAAAAAAAAAGATTGAAGGTAATAGTGTCAACAAAAAACAAAGAAGAAATAAGTTATGAACAAATCATTCTCCATTCCCTACTCCTGGACTCATGGTATTATTTGTATTGCAACTGTGCCATTAGTCACCAGGCATGTTCAAGACCTTTTAGTAAAAGAAACTGCCCAGTGTCCCGGGGTCTGAATGTTACAAAGTCTAAACAGACAAAGAACTAAAGTATTGTTATTCCCTATAAAATGTGACATTGGGTGAGATTCCGGCTGCATTACATTCAATGGGTGTTTTGAATTCAGTAGAGTCAGGATTTTATCTGTTGAAACGAGACTATTATCTATTTCAGTGCACACAGTGAGTTTCTGGTGGTGCAGGAATTAGAACTCAGATATTCTGTGTCCTTCCTTGTCCAGTGCGTTACACCAGTATCCTTCCTTTGGAAGTAGCACTGCACTTCTGTTTGACTTTATAGCCACCTTGAGCCTTTTTTAGAGAAGGGCGGAATAAAAGTTTAAATAAATAAATAATAAAAAAATCTTAATTCAAGGATATTTGGTTGACATGGCAAGTTACTAAAGTGATGCTGTGTCTGCGGTAAGTGGACTCTTGACCTTCAAGTGCACTCTTGACCTTCCATCAATATGGAAATCAACCAAAAACACAAAATGGAATAATTAGGAGTTACACAAAGAAAGTATAGATATTTAAAACACATAGTATAAAAGAATGAGAGACCCAACACCTTGGACTGTAGATTTTCTAGTATACCAATAATTATAATAATTCATAATTTATAATTTTATTTATATAGCACTACTAACCACAGCTGCCAAGTGGCACTAGGGCACTTCACAAAATACAAATAACACAGCTTAAAATCTATTTAACATTTAGTTTAAAACAGTTTAAAATGGGAAGGAAAAATTTGTGGCTCTTAAGATCTACCAAGGGTGCCCTCTTGTGGGTTCCTTCATTGGCCCAGTTTTATACAACTCGGGCCCACAGAGAGGCAATCTTGGTGGCTGCTCCACAGCTTTGGAACTCCCTTCCCTTGGAGGTTCACCTATGCCCTAGTTTAAATGTCTTCCAGAGGCAGTGTAAGACCTTTTATTTTGACCAGATATTCAATGAGCAGATAGATTTTGGGGGTAAGGGAGATGTTTTTACTTTTGTGGGGGTTTATATTTGTATTTTATGTATTTAGTCACTGTCGTGAGCCTTAGGGGATAGGATGGGATATAAATCTAAATAAATAAATATAAATTAAATAATAAGCCTTTTGGTGAAAACTATAAATAAATATCTATCTAAATAAATAAATGAAATCCGCTGCTCTACAGGCAGCCAATGCAGAGTACACAAGATAAACATAATATGATTACAGCTGCCCAAACCAGTGAGTAGCCATGCTGCTGCATTCCAAGCAAGCTGCAAGCAATGGAGAAGCACCACTGGAAGCCCACAAAAGAGGGAATTACAGAAATGAAGCCTCATGGTCACCAGGGTAAGTGTCGCTGTGACAAGGTCAGCCTGGAGTAACTATGGATATAAATAATGCAAACTGCAAAGATGAGAAAAAAGCATCTTGGAACCACGTCTAATACTTGAGTGGAAATTGATACATGCTAGCAGTCTGGATATGTACATGCATTAGGGCACTGGCCACTTTATACTTAGAATAACACAGCTGGAAGGGATCGCTGGGGACATCACATCCAGACCCACGCATGCTGCAAGATTTGCAAGGCCTAGATCATTACTGATTATGTATTTAGTTAGTACCATTTTTACTCCACCCTTCCCAAATGGCTCAGGGTGGCTTACAAAGCGCGCTCTCTCTCTTTATATATATACGTATTACAAAGCGTGTTCCATAGCATTGGGGCAACAACCGAAAGTGCCTCCCTGCGAGCCCCTCACCGTACGAACACAACTAATAGGTGGTACCCAAAGGGAGGCACACCCGGCTGATTGTAGGGGCTGCAGTGGGGAATGGAAAGACAGGCAGTCTCAGATAAGTGGGGCCCAGACCATTTAGGGCTTTAAAGGTCAAAACCAGCACCCTGAATTGTGCCCGGAAAGCTATAGGCAGTCAGTGCAGACTTGGGAGCACCGGTGTAATGTGCTCTTGGCACCTCACCCCCAAAAGGAGGCGAGCCACCAATGCTCTGCACCAGCTGCAGCTTCCGAACAGGTAGAGCAGGGAAGCCCTACATAGAGCGTGTTACAATAGTCTAGCCTTGAGGTGACGAAAGCATGGATGACAGTGGCCAGATCAGAGTCAGAAAAAAAAGGCTGCAGCCGCCTCACCAGATGGAGTTGGTGAAAAGCGCTCCTGACCACTACTGCAACCTGACAATCCAGGCACAACAAGGAGTCCAAAAGGACTCCAAATCATCCCATCCATATGCTCATCCAACCTCTTAAAATCCTTCAATGATGGAGAATCCACAACTTCTCTGGGTAGCCCATTCCATTGCCTGACTGCCCATAGAGTTGGGATTTTTTGTCTGATGTTCCATCTAAATCACCTGTTGCCTCTTGTCTGATATTCCATAGCAAAGAACAATTGTTCTCCATCTTCTTTATGGCAGACTTTCAAATATTTGTAGACTGTTATCATATCCCCCGTTAGTCTTCTTTTCTCCAAATGAACATACTCATATTCTTCAGCTTCTCCTCATGTGTTTTGCATTCCAAACCTTTTATCATCTCTGTTTCCTCTGCAAACTCTCCAACTTTTCTATACCCTTCTTAAAAAGGAGTGCCCAAAACTAAATGCAGTACTCCAGCTGGGGCTTAACCACAGGTGAGGAAAGTGGCACAATGACTTCCTGGGTCTGGCATACAATCCTTCTGTTGATGCAGCCTAAGATGGCATTAGCCTTCCTTGCAACAGTATCACATTGCTGAATTGTATTTGGCTGGTGATCCACAACTACTTAATAGTTAGGGTCGGTATAGATATGGGGAATTTAGATACCCTAACACACATTGGTGGAAAAGTAAATATCACCTGCACCACACCCACCTGTAACTTACAACATTGTTATTTGTAACCTACAGTACTGCACAGCTTATAAACCAGAATTAGTATGCGTAAGTGTTAAAGTGAATGCCTGAGAAAAGTGACAGGAAAATGTGAGTCATTCCTAACCTTCCCTCTATATGTTAGAGGGATTTGATCTGTAAAGACTGAGCCAACAGGGAAGTCACACAGGAATCCGAGGAGCCACAGTAGATAAAGACAAAGGTTTATTAAAGGAAAGGATAAACGGTACAGGATGAGACTCCTGAGGTACCCAGACAGGGACATGCCAGAGACCCGAGACAGGAGGAAGTCCAGAGGGGGTCTGAGAGACAAAGGCTCAAATAGTTCTTACCATAAGAACTCTTATAGGAGTTCTTTTATAGTAAAGAATTCCTGAGTCAGCATGTTATTCACATCAGTTGGTAATTACATTACACGTTCCACATATATATCAGCAGCCTCATCAATTCCACATCTACACAACCAACATTTGTTTTCATACATAGGGTGAACTCACACGTAACTCTGCTAAAATCCAATGCCCACAGGGCCCCGGAAGCTGTATAATTTGCCCCGGCTGCTCCCCTGATCTCTGTTGGGTGTGAAGCACTCTGATTTCCAGCCCCGTTTTAAACTTTAATTTGACTTTAAGATCTGATCTATTTGTCAGATCCGAGCTTAAAGTGGGGCTAGAACTCGGAGTGTCCCTCTCACACCCAATAGCGATCGGGGGATCATCCAGGGCTGATTATACAGCTTCCAGGGCCCCACAGACATTGGAGTTTAAAAGAGTTATGTGCGAGTTCACCCATAGTTATAAACAAAAGGTTTCCTTCCTATATATATATTATTTAATTATGTGTTTATTCCAGTTTTTACCCCACCCTTCCCAAATAGGCTCAGGGCAGCTTACAAAATACAAAAACATATAAAAGAACATTAAAACAAATTATTTTTAAAATAAAAGCCTGATCCACTTTGAACATCTGGCGGGCAGCATTATTTAGACCGGCGAAACCAGGGGTGAAGCGGGCTGGTGCAGGCAGAAGTGGAGCTGCAGTTCATCTGTTTACACCCTTCATGCTCTCGCCCAGTAGTCAGGACCCACTGGTGAGTCCTAGGGAGGGTGGGAATGTCGCTGTCTGAGGGCCCACGAACCCTGGTGCAGCTGTGTCACATCCCCTACTGTGTTTTTTCCTGACGGCTGTTCTGGCCATCTATACTGCTGAGGGCCAGGATAGGGAGAGGAGGGGCATAGCTTCCCACAGCTTCCCAGTCTTCCTGCTGATTCTGTCTGCCTTTTCACCAATGCTAGAACTACCCCCCACCTTGATGCTGCCACCCCTGCTGGGATCTCCTCCTTCCTCACTACTGCCACCACTGCTAGAATTCTCCCCCCCCCCCCCACACACACTTGTGCTGCTGCAAGGATCACACACCCCTCCCCCACTGCTGCCACCACTGCTGGGATTTGCCCCCGGGCCCTTACTGCTGTCGCTGCTGCCAGAATTGGACCCCCTGCTGCTGCTGCCAAGAACCTGGATTTTTTGAAGATGGGTCCCAGATTTATTTATTTTTTAAAGCTTGAGAACCACTACTCTAGCCTACTGTGTAGTACTGCTGTATACAGCTGCAATGTTTCACTCTATACTATGCTTACTTAACTTTAGAGCTAGATAAAATGATCCCTCTGTATATCCGTTCTAGTTCTTTCAAGATGGAAGGTGCCATCTAAATTCAGGATTTACTAGACTTTCACTAGAATCAGCACTTTCTAAGTAAAAAAAGGCTGCTTATAAAATTCCTTTGCCACTATTATTTTATCCTAATTGCTAATATATTTGTATATTGCAAGCATTTACAACATACTAACTATCCTTGTATCTGTCATAAGACAGCCTTGTTGTAATAAACAGCACACGTAGGAGTGTTCTTAACAAATTTGCTGATCTCCTAAAAATATTTTATAAATTTACTTCGACAAAAGTGTAATGAAAATTTAAAAGGATAACTCTCCCACTTTTTTAAACGAGACAGAAACTGTCCCCATACACTAACAGCTTCCATTTGATGTAAGGCCGCTTATGTGATACATTTTTAAACATGAATTTTGTTGACACTAAATAAATTGTTGAAATAATCAGCTAATGAGGAGGAGCTCATTTAATCTGAAGGCTTTCAAACTTACTCTTCCAAAGCATAATTTTCCACAAAAAGCAATCAAAGACCTTGGTTGGCTCTGAGTGCTCAGTAGGAGAGTGGGAATGTTTAAAAGCTTAAAAAATTAAGCTTGTTTGTTACGTAAAAGAAATAAATCTTTGAAACTGTTAGAAGCATTCTGATTAAGTGGAATGCTGTTAAACTCTCCTTCCTAAAAATAGCTTTTCTTGAAAATGGTATTTATTGAAGAAACTTCTTCCACTAAAAGCATTCTGGGATTATTATTTTTTGTCCAATCTTGCCTATGTTGTAGAAGCTTGAAAATGATGGGTGAAATCTAGGCTCCAGAAAAGTCAATAGCAAAATTCTAATTAAATTACACTTAGCCAGGATATCACCCAGTATTTCTTTTTATTTCAAGGTAATTTTTCCACGTTTAGTACTCCGTATTTATAACAGAACAAAAGAGACGTTTCCACTGATGTAAGGATTTCCTGTTCCTCTAGATGAGTTGGCATGAAGGGTTTTCCTTTACTTGCTGGAGGTTAATGGCTGGATGCATGAGTGAAACTGGTGGGTGTGGAACTGACCAGTCAATTACATTGGCTGGGACTTTGACTGAGGGTGTTGGGAGGGAAAATGGGCTTCTAAGGTTAGTTTGGCCAGATGGGACCACTGTGGCTCCTACTTGAATCTGCATAGCTTAGATTATCGCATATCGACATCTACCAGGATAGTCAGTGAAAGGAAGTATTCTCCCTTACAACGTAAGCAGGCTATAAAAACCTACTTGCCTGCTTACTCTGGAGAATATTTTTTGAGTGGGTGAGTGGATTTATTTTCAACCTGAAGCCTATTCCTCCACTGTAGGTCACATCCTGGTGAGCAGACTGTTTTGCCTGGCTAATGACTTGTTTAGATATATTTTTACGCCCTAAATATAAGTGAATCCTATTAAGCCAAACAATGTACACAGAAAGCTAGAAAAGTCCATTTTACCCACCCATGCAGTAAGGACTGGCCTTACCACAAAGTGACCGCCCTGGGCCCCACTTTTTTTTCTACTTTCAGGGACTTTGCAATGGCCCCTGATTTCATCCAGGCAGGGTCCAGGGCCCCCTCCCAGCAGTGCCCCAAACATTACTGCCTCTAAAGTCCCACAAAGGGTGCCCCACAAAGGGCGGGGCCATGAGGAATGGGGTGAGATCACCAGGGGCCCCGCATTTTATCTTCGTCCTGAGTGCTGCAAATTCTAAGACAAGGGCCTGTTTGACCCTCTTTAGAAATTATAGATTCTTCAGTCAGAGAAACGATCTCACAAAGTGCGGAGCTCTTTACAAGAAGTATTAGTTCCGCTCTATTCTATGCCGGTCAGACCTCATCTGGAGTACTGTGTCCAATACTACGCGCCGCACTTTAAGAAGGACATTGACAAATTGGAACAGGTTCAGAGGAGGGACGCAAAGTTGGTCAGGGGTCAGGAAGCCAAGTCCTATGAGGAAAGGTTGAAGGAGATGGGTATGTTTAGCCTTGAGAAGAGAAGGTCAAGAGGAGACATGCTAGCGATCTTCAAATACCTGAAGGGCACAGAAGATGGCAAAGACTTGTTCTCTGTTCCCTCTGCAGATAAGAAATAATGGGCTCAAATTAAAAGATTCAGCAGCAGATTTCACTTAAACATTAGGAAGAACATCCTAACGGTAAGAGGTGTTCAACAGTGGAACAAATTGCCTAGGGAGGTGAAGGGTTCTCCTTTGCTGGATGTTTTCAAACAGAGGCTGGGCAGCCATCTGTCGGGGATGCTGTAGCTGTGGATTTCCTGCACTGGAGCCGGGGGCTGGACTAGATGACCTCTGATGTACCTTTATTATTATTATTATTATTATTAAAAACATTTATATAGCGCCAGCCATGTGCCTGGCGCTGTACAGAACATAGAAATAGACGCGGTTCCTGACTGTGGCTTAAAAGACAAGGAGGGGGAGACAGGGAGAGGGGACAGTGGGAGAGAGAGGGGAGAAGACAAACAAACATTCAGGCGGATGCGAAGTCTCAGATGCGTGTGCTTGGCTTGGTTACAATCAGGTTGATTGCAGCAGTCTGCAGAGGAGGGCAGACAGTAAGTATATGGGGAACGACTAGCAGGCATTGGAAAAGGCGGCGAGGAAAAAGTGGGTCTTGAGGAGGGATTTGAAGGAGCGGAGGGAGGGGGCAAGGCGGATGTGGGTAGGTAGGGAGTTCCAGGCATGGGGGGCAGCGAGGGAGAAGGGTCGAAGGCGGTTAGGTGAGCAGGAGAAACGAGGGAGAGGGAGGGGACAGAGGCAGAGCGGAGAGCGCGTGCAGGAGTGCGTAGGGAGATTAGGTCCGAGAGGTAAGGGGGAGCTTGGTTGTGGAGTGTTTTGAACGTGAATACCATGAGCCTGTGAGGCAAAGGCAGAGGCAAGAGTCATTGCTGCAAACTACTGAGCAGTGCAAGGGGGAAGGGTGCTGAGCCAAAGACTTTACTGAGTGTGGCTGTTAGCAGAACAGAGTCAAGTTTTAATTGTAGGCAAGGACAACCCGATAGAGATCCCCAGCTGATGTAAACAGGTGTCACTATGCCAACTGGGAATTGGACTCCTCCATTCAGCACCATACTAGAAAAACAAGCTTCAGCATGGCTTGCTGAAGTGCTTCTGAACATAGTCTGCCCTTGTCTATGCTTGTAGCTTAAATGCATTCACAGAGGCAGCTTTAGGGATAGACAACTGCTTAGGGCCCCACAGGTGTACTTAAAGCATTGTCCAGTGCTATCACTATGCCATGTGGCCTCCCCTTCATTAATTTCTCCCCCTTTTTAGAGAAAGAAGAGGCAGGGTTTACCAGCTAACCAACCAGAGGTGAATTTAGCCCTGTCAAAAGATCAAGATATCCAGGTCTATTAAGGGCCCCATTTTAAATTTGTTTGGGGTCCCGCAAAAAATTAGAGCCGCCACTGTGCATTCAGGTGCTAGATCAGTTAGACAACACCGACAGGCACGCTGAACAGCAGTTTTACAAAGCTTCAGGCTTCTATTTTTGTAGAGCACAGAGATTAGTTCTTTGGCATCTGCAGAAAATTGGACAAGGGTCAGAAACTGGGGAGTTTCCTGGCAGCCATACTTAACTGTCTTTACAACATGAACTCGGCAAAAAAAATCTAGGGCTGCTATAGCATCTCCCTGTGGGGTCTGTCAGCAGCTGTGGCTAGGGCCAGACACTAGGGGCATCCTGTCCCCATGAGCTATGGGGTGGTGCCCATTGTGCCCCCATTGCCCTGTATACCGAGTGGTAGCAGCGCTTCCGCAGCCCCAAATCACTCATCTGGCTGCTGCAGCACCACCACTGTTGCTATTTGCTCAGAGCTCCCCTTGCACGTGTGCACTAGCTGCTGCTGCTGAACCAGGGAAGCATTCATGTGCGCACACAGTGTTTCCTCGCTGTTTGCACATGTGCAAAAACGTACCTGACCTCAGCAGCAGTGCACACGTGCAAGAGTAGCAATGGACAGTGGCGGAGGGTTTAGGAGCCCTGGGGGCGGGGGCTGGCGCATGAGGGATTCATGTGTGAGAAGGAGAGCAAGGACAATTTTGCCCATGTTTATTCTTCTCTGTCTAGGGGTGGGGATGGGTTACTGGAGAGAAATCGGAGTATTTTGGGGTGGTTTAGGGGGTGATAAAGCTATTGCCCTGGCCAATCGGAAGGAAGGGGGAAAGGGGAGAAGTAGATCTTATAAAACCACTTCAGCAGAGCAACTTCCCCCACATTTCTAGATCCATCTGCTGCTCTTCTGATCAGGTAAGAGCTAATCTTTATTACTATTTTGGTGAGGCCTGGGGGCGGGGGGGGTGGTGGTGTGTGTGTTCCTTTTGAATTTTTCCTGGCTTTGTTTGCCTCTTTTAGACTTGGTGAAATGTTTTGGGGGGATATGGGGCATGGTTTGGGCTTCAGTCCCCAGCCTGGGGAGGGGTCCAATCCTACTGCTGCCGGAACTTTCCTGGCTTTGTTTGCCTCTTTTAGACTTGGTGACATGCTTTTTTGGAGTGTGAAGACATGGTTTAGGCTTCAGTTGCAAGCCTGGGGGGGCTGATCCTGCTGCATTTTTCTTGGCTTACCCCATTAACTGATAAAAATGGTTTGGGGGGAGAAGTGTTTGGTTTGGTTTCCAGTTTGGAGTGAGGCAGAAAGGTGGCAGTTCTGGGAGAGAGTCTGGGCTGGATGGACCATTGGTCTTGTCTGACCCAGCAGGGAACTTATGTTCATACCTTTCAACTCCATAATCCTATGATTCTATTATTCTTTCTAATTCTGGCCTATTCACATCTCCTCATGCAGTTCAACACCCTGCATAATTGGGCCCTTATGTCTACCCTGGGGCTCTCCTTTCAGTGGGTGCTTTCTGAAGTGAAAGCACCCAGCACTGCCACAGACTTACCCAGGTGGTGGCGAGTGCCGTCGCTCCAGTCGAGAGCCTGCCCAGCTGCCGAACTAACACTATGGGAATGGGACAGGGTGGGGGTGGGGAGACCATGGGGACTCCAGACCAGATCCAAGTAAAGTCTGCTTTACCCCGGGTCTGGAGGACTTGGATTTCCCCAACTCACAGACCAGGTTAGCCCCCACCACAGTTGCGACCCAGCCCAAGGAAACATCTGTCAGGCACCTTTCAACGTAATGGTGGTGGCCACCGGTTTAAACCATGCTAAAATGGTTTAAACCATGTCACTGTCATGTTTGAAAACACCCACTGTTATGTGATTTCATCTCTCTCTCTCTCTCTCTCTCTGCTAAATGTCACAGGTTTGCCTTATACACCATTTTCTTTGCATGTCAACCCTCTTCTGTACTTGGAATTATTAAGCACTGATCAATTAATCTGACTGCACTGAATGTTCAGATATCCTATATATTGGTTGGCTAAAATGTTTCAGATTCAGATTCAGAGCAAATTCCAAAAAGATATAGCCTTCATGCATAAATAGGGTTAACTTATCAGGATCAATCCCTAGGTATAAAAGACTGTATTACCGGATATGACTGCCACTGGCAAATCCATCATCCACTGGAGCTGTTGATGTCCACATGATTACAACTCATACAGCAGCATTTCTTAATATACATGTTTAGGAATCCACTGACTGTCTACTCTTATAATATATGTGTATCGAGTGAGCTGCAGCTACAACCTTGCCCACTCTTTAATTACAATAAGAAGTTGCTTTACATGTTGGGCAACTTTTTAGGGAAAAAATAGTTTCCCCCAATCCAACTCTGTGGGAAGGAAAGCAAGACTTGGGGTGTTTTCAGACATGACACTAACCCCAGTTTAACCACACTTGAATATTTCTTACACATATTGCAGGGCTGTATTGGTGCCCTATGCAGCTCTGCAACATGTATAAGAAATGTTCAAGTGTAGTTAAACTGGGGTTAGTGTCATGTCTGAAAACACCCTTGGTAACTTTTTAAAATAAAAGAATATCCTTAACAACCCCCACCCCGCCAGCACCTTTCTCTCAGTCAGGAGCACGCTGTAAGAAGTTTGTGAAGTGCTTGCTCACATCTAGTACCTCATTCACAATGTTCCGTTTGGGACAGCAAGAGACTCAACTTGGAATAAAAATAAGAATAAGAAAAAAATATTCATTTATTTGATGATTTAACTGCTAACAACATGCTTCATACTACACAAGTTAGCAACCAAGATATCCTTTACTGCCAGTGAAGGTAACTTTAGGATCATTTATAACCTGGAGTAACTCTCTCCAGTTTGTTTGTCTAATCTATCTCTGTAGCCAGGCAACATGGCAGTACTGAACGTCTGCTAGGATGTGCCATCTCAGTGCCTCACAACATCACCTCCGCTTCAGTTCTGTCCTTGGGAGGCCAGTGCAATTAGTCTTTCACATGCCTGCTAATTAAAGCCAGATCTCATAGACTAAACAAATTGTGAAAGAAGATTAATGATAGGCACTCTGCATTCGCTTTTCACAAGGAGGAGAGGTGTGGGGGAAGGAACCGTACAGTAATGGTCAAGGGGGAGACAGATGTTAGTAAGTAAGTACCAAACTTCTGGGAAATGAAAAGATGATTCCAGATGCTTTTTAACCTCACCCTTGGGACAACTCATCCTATGTGTAATTCATCTGACTTAAGTTTGATTACACCAGGAATTAATTTGGGCCCTTGTATACAAACAATGAAATTCAAAAGAGCTGTGTAGAGGCTACATCCGCCCAGTATAACTGAGCATAGTTCCACACTGACAGATGAACTACGATTGAACATGTGTCCCAGATAAGTTAGGTCAAGGGCCAATGGCCAATCACCTGCCTTTTCTTATTGTTTTATTTGAGAACTCAGAAGAGGAAAAAGCTTGCCTTGAAAGCACTGCTTTGGGTAACCTTAATATGCAGGTTTTAGAAACAGGTGGAAGTTGCTCAAAAAATTCAAGAGTGCAGTCACTCATTTGGTTCCTCTGGCCCGCCCCCAAATAAACAGCTGACGCTAGCATTGAGGAGAAACCATTTCTCACATGGTTATGCATATAGCAGTGTGAGGTAGCACACTAGATTCTGACACACAACAAAGCAAATCAGGAATAACTGGTCCCAAAGGAGTTGCTCCCAATTTACACTTGTGTCAATGACATGAAAAACTGGCCCCATGTATTTAATGCATATCTCACAAAAACTTCAGTGTCAAAGAACATGGATTTATTATTAATTATTATTATTATTCTCCTGCTGCCACTATTTTATTTATATTTTGTATAGTTGTATTACTTATGGGCCTTATCAGGAACAAGTCCCCTTTCTACTTAACATTGTACAGAACCATAAGGCAATCTTTCACTTGCCTCAAAGAGTTTACAGAAAACATCTTGGAAACACTAATGAATGCAAAGGACATGAGAAGGTTTTCTATGAGCAAACCATTTTCATTACATAGTTATTAACCTAGGTTCCAAAGAAGTATCAGGCAATGCTTGCATTATCTTACTTCTAGGTGTTTGAATGCAACAATTATAAAGAGGCAGGGCATGCTGGGTCATGATATGTGAGGAACTTGGCTAGATTTAATAAATTCTCTGAGAAGGCTAGATTCAGAAACACCAAGGACCTGACCTTACATTCCAAGATGCTGAATGCTGAAAACACACTGGGGGGGCCCAGCTGGGGGGGAGGGAGCAGTCATTAGGGTCGTGATGGGCTGGGGGAGATATGGTCCCAATTGGGACGAGCTGAGTTCAGTGAGACGGGACAGGTGTTTATTACAGGTCCCACTCACTACCCCTCAAGCAGATGGGCAGGTGGTTCTCGGTCAGGGTGTGTGTTGTTGTTGTTAAATACAAGATCAGTGTCAAATAAGGCAACAACTGTCCGGGAGGTAATCCTGGACCATGCTGCCGATCTCGTATGTAACACGAAAACCTGGCTGGACAATGAGTCGGGGCCCATTTTGGCTGACCTTGTTCTGGCTGGGTATTCCGTGCAACATCAGCTGCGCTCGGAGGGATGGGGGGGGGTTGTAGCCATGATTTTTAAGGAGGGTTGAACTGTGAGAAGGTATCCGGTGCAATCCATATCGGGGACAAGGACATCTTTTGCATCCCCCCCGCTGCCCCTCTCCCCTGGACGAGCTACCGGAAGTGCCGAGAGGCACTTAAGGGAAGGACCGGCAGCTGCGTTGGGCAACAGAGCGCATTTGCCATCTGGGGCTTGCTTCCCTGCCGCCGCTGCTGCTCCCGCTGCCGTGTCCACTGTTGGGGGGACCCATCCGGCATCTATGGAGGAGAGGGGTGTGAGTAGAGGGGACCGGGACATCTTTTGCATCCCCCCCGCCGCCTCCCCCGGACGAGCTACCGGAAGTGCCGAGAGGCACTTAAGGGAAGGACCAGCGTCTGTGCCGCAGGCCGCGAGCCGGCATCCGTGAGCCGAAGGGCCATGGACAAAGGGCGTGGCCCTTTGGGGCCCTTTGGGGGATGGAGGGGATGGAGGGGGGAAGCTATGCTGGGATAGAGAGATAAGGCAAGGGGTGATGGGTGAGATTAGGAGGAAGGTTTGTCTATGGGCTTGGCCTCCTGGGGGGGAGAGGAGGGGGGGGAGAAGTGGGGAATGGGGGATGGAAAGAAGCAGTGGGGGCCATTGTCCTGTGAAAATGAAAAGGAAGGGGAAATGGAGAGGAGTGATGAGAGGGTTAAGGGAATTGGTAAGGGGGAGTTGTGTGTTGATGGTGTGTCCTGGGCTGGGTTGGTAAAGGAGAGGGGAGAGTGGGAGAAACTAGATGAGTTATATAGGATTGCTGATGTTGGTTTGGTGGGGCCACCTCCCCCTGGTGAGAGAGGGGTGGAGGTGGCCAGGTTTTCCCTGGTGGCAGCAGGGGAAGAGTTGGTGGTGGAGGGGACCTACTCCTTGTGTGTGTGGGAGGTCATTGAGTGGGACGTGAGCTAAATGGTGGGAAATGTGTTGTGGAATATTATGTATGTGTAAATTGCATATTATGTTAGTCTGTTATTTGAAATGTTTTTTGGGCTCCCTGCGTGGAAATCCTTTAAAATGTTGTTATATTGTTGTAAGCCGCCTCGAGTCCTATGCAAGAGAGTGCGGGGTATAAATAAATATGGATATGGATATGGATATCAGGTACTGAGGGTTTTCACCTTGTGTTTAATTTGGCGGGTGACAGTGTGGGAGTGCTGCTTGTATACCGTGCACCTACCTGTGCAGCAGCCTCCCTACATGCTTTAGCGGAGGTGGTGTCAGAGGTGGTGTTGCGGTCCCCAAAGTCAGTAGTCTTGGGGAACTTAAACATTCACGCCGACGATGACCTTATGGGAGCGAAGCATGAGTTCATGGCCGCCATGGACCTGTCCCAGAGAGTTATCGACCCGACACATCAGGGGGGACATACCTTAGACCTTGTGTTTTTCACCGGTCTTGAAGCGGGTGTTCCGTTAGTGGGGGAGTTATCTGCTGTACCCTTGTCATGGACGGATCATTACCTCCTGCAGGCCTCACTCCTGGTGCATGTCTGCCCCCGGAAAGGTGCAGAACTGATTCAGATGGTTCGCCCTCAGAGGCTGATGGAACCAGATCAGTTCTGGAAGGCTCTGGGTGAGTTTCCCTCTGACCTTGACGACTGTTCCATCCATGACCTCATCTTGTTATGGAATACCTTGCTGACTGAGGCCATTGATCGGACAGCTCCTAGGCGTCTGCTGCCTAAGCAACACCTCCGCAGGCTTCCTTGGTTTTCCGAGGAACTATGGGAGCTGAAGTGAGAAGGATGGCAGTTGGAGCGACGGTGGCATCGTTCGCGTGCTGAAACTGACAGATTGTGTCATAGAGCCAGTTTACAAGCCTATGCCGTAGCTATGCGGGCAGCAAAAAAGGAGTTTTTTGCTACCCTCATATTATCCGCTAAATCCTGTCCAGCGGAGCTTTTCCGGGTGCTGTGAGGGCTGGTCAGTCCAGCCTCCCTCTGCCTTGAAGTGGAGTCATCTACTGCTCACTGTGACATGTTTGTGGATTATTTTGTAGATAAAATCGCTCGGATTCACCACGACTTCGATGTTGCAATTAATACATATGGGGAACTGGAAGTTATGAAAGCCGGTTTTGTGGGATCAATTTCAGTCGGTGACACCCGCCGACACGGTTGGTGTTCTTGAGGCTTTTAGGGCCAGATTTTGTGAATTAGATCCTTGCCCCTCCTGGCTGATTAAATCTTGGAAGAAAATGAGGACGTTGCTGGTTGGGGTGGTCAACGCTTCCCTCTAGAAGGGCAGAGTGCCGGGCTGTCTCAAAGAGGCAGTAGTTCAGCCTCTGCTCAATAAACCATCGCTTGACGTTGACTCCCTTGCCAGCTATTGACCTGTCTCTAACCTTCCCTTTTTAGGGAAGGTTATTGAATGGGTAGTGGCTCAGCAACTGCAGAGACATCTTGACCGCATCGGTTATCTGGACCCCTTTCAGTCGGGACGTCGTCTGGGGTATGGCACCGAGACTGCACTTGTGGCTTTGGTGGATGGTCTGCACCGGGAAATGGACCAGGGTTGTTCGACCCTGTTAGTTCTATTAGATCTTTTGGCTGCATTTGATACAGTTGATCACGGGATGTTGGTGACGCGACTGCGGGACTGTGCAGGGGTGGGCGGGACTGTTCTTAAATGGTTCCGCTCTTTCCTGACTGATAGAATGCAGTGAGTGATTCTTGGGGAGTCTTTTTCATAATACCAAGACCTCTCGTGTGGAGTCCCGCAAGGTTCAGTTTTGTCCCCTCTCCTGTTCAACATATACATGCAGCCACTCGGTGATGTGATCAGGAGGTCTGGCATGTGGTGTCATCAATATGCTGATGACACCCAGCTGTATCTCTCTTTTTCAACAGACCCAGGCCCTGCAGTCTCGGTGCTTACTTGGCGTTTGATGGCTGTGGGGGACTGGATGAGGACTAACAAACTAAGGCTGAATCCCAACAAGACGGAGGTGATGTTGGTGGGTAGGGCGATGGAGATGGTGGCCCCCGTTATTGGCGGGGTCTGCCCTCCATTGGTACCCCAGGTATGGAGTCTGGGAGTGCTCCTTGATGTGTAGCTCTGCCTGGATGCCCAGGTGGAGGCTGTGGCGAAGAGTACCTTTTGCCAATTACATCTGGTGTGACGGCTTCGACTGTTTGTCTCAGGCTCTTATCTGACCACCATCATCCATGCTTTCATCACCTCCATTGTAACGCGCTCTACGTGGGGCTACCCATGGTGACGCCTCAGAAACTGCAGCTTGTGTAGAATGCGGCGACCCGTTTTCTGGTCGGACTGGGCCGCTGGGAGCATATTACACCAGTGCTCCGCTCTCTGCACTGGTTGCCGGTGGTTTTCCAGGCCCGATTCAAGGTGTTGGTTTTAGCCTATACGGCCTAGTCCCTACCTATCTGTGGGACCGTCACTCCCCGGGTGCTGGATCGACCCCTGCGATCATCTGGGGGCACCCTGCTCGAGCTCCCCTGAGTCTTCCAAGGGGCCACGCAGGGAAGGGCTTTCTTGGTGGCCGCACAACGGCTGTGGAACTCCCTTCCGGTGGGGGCCCGGTTGGTCCTGGATCTCCCCTCTTTTCAGAGAAGTTGTAAGACCTGGCTGTTCCGCCAGGCATTTGGCAGGGAGATGGGTGAGGGAGTGGAGGTTTTTTTTTTGGTATGGGGTTCTTTTCTTTCCCTCCTTTTAGTTGTTTTAATTGTTGTTTTAATGTTCTAATGTTGTTTTACAAATTATAAGCTGCCCTGAGCTGCCTGTGGCAGGAGGGGCGTGGTAGTAAAAGTTTGACAAAAAAATAAATATGAAATAAATAAAACATAAATGATATCAATGAAAGCTGTGGGCCCACCCATTTGATAAGTTGGATCCTAGGTGTGGCTGCTTCATCAGCACTGACACTTGCCAGTTTCCCATATGGTACCCTGGCTTGCCAGGCGGCTGCTGCTATAATTTCTCCAGTTCCTCCAAAAGCTCCAATTTCATCAGTACACCACTGCACACTGCAATTTCCACAACACACCTCCTCTCCCTCTTCCCTGTCGATCCTCATTGATGGGGTCACCATCCTTCCGGTCCCCCAAGAGCATAGCTTAGGCTTCATCTTTGACTCACCCCTTTCTTTTAAACCATACATCGACTCTGTTGCCAAATCCTGTCGCTTCTCCCTCCATAACATTTCTAAGATTCGCCCTTTTCTCTCTGTCTTCTCTGCCAAAACCCTTGTTCATGCCCTGGTCATCTCTCACCTTGATTACTGTAACCTCCTTCTCACTGGCCTCCCCCACTCTCCCCTTTCTCCCCTTACCTCCGTCCAAAAATCTGCTGCCAGGTCATTCACCTCACCCATCGCATCAGCCACGTGCAGCCCCTCCTCTCCTCTCTTCACTGGCTCCCCCTTCCTGAACGAATCCTGCACAAGTTCCTAGTCTTCACCTATAAAGTTCTTCAAAACCTTGCTCCCCACCTAAGTCTCTGTGCTAATTTCCCTCCATACTCCAGTCCATGAACTCTGCTCTTCCTCTGTCGCCCCTCTCGCCCTCCCACGCTTCCCCTGCTCTCCCCTAACCACCTTCGTCCCTTCTCCCTAGCTGCCCCCCACGCCTGGAACTCCCTCTCTGCCCACATCCACCTCGCCCCCACCCCAGTCTCTCAGATTGTAAGCCCTAGGGCAGGGACCGTGTCTATTCAATTACTTTGTAAAGCGTCAGGTACATTGCTGGTGCTATATAAATGCTTGCTACTACTAATACTAATAATAATAATAAGGGCACATCCAGTCCCAAGATAGGAGCCAGGCAGGCAAAGATTCCTGGATGGGCTTACTTGACAACATCTTGGGCAGGGGTAGCAAAATGCCTAAGGCTGGTCCTGTCAACACCTCTGAAAATCTGGCCTGAAATGCTCTAAGCATTCAGAAAGTGAATACGACTCAGACTTTTCCTTTCTCTTTCGTTATAGCGCAGGTAGTAATACCGATGTCCGAGGGTTGAGGCAGGTTGGTCAGTATGAAAAGCAGAGCACAGACCTAGACTGGAATTACTGAGAGAGATGGTCACTCCACAATTGTGATGGATAAACAGCTGCCTGCTCGAGAACAGGCTGTAAAAGTGCAATTACTATTGGAAAGGATCTTAGAATAGACAGAGTAAACCCAGCAAACAAGGACTGAACTTGCTAAAAAGACCCTGACCCATCAATCTGGAACAGGGATTGGCAACTCAGTTACACTGCAGTCTAAAACAGAAGTGTAAGAAGGAGTTAAAAAATGCAAGTCTGGTGCCAGAAGGCACAAACCTTACACTTAAATTTTAAACTTATTTCCAGGTCATGAACTTGGGCAAACCTCATGTCTGTATGCCAGTTTACAATGATGTCATTGCCACAGTGGCAATGTAGTCAGTAAACAGCCTACCTATCAAAATAACTGGGGATAGGCCTAAAAGACATCCAGTGACGGAAAAGAAAGTCACAAATACAACAGAGTGACTGAGGAAGAAAGACAGATAAGCAGAAGAGTGAGCCAGAAGAGTAATTCAGCAGTTGAGATATAGAAGGTGAGTGATTCCTCTGTTCTTGTCGTGCTCTTACTGGGGACTCATCCTGTTGCAATTTGCTCTTCTCTCTTCATTTTCTTCTAAACACTGGTTTTATTTAAGAATATTTTGACATAAGATTGCTATTGTATAGTCTAGGATTAAAAAAAATGTTTTGGTTTAATAGAGGAGTTAAGGCTCTTGCAAATTCACTTATGCTGCAAAATGCATGGAAATTGTAAGGTAAGGATTCCGCCTTAAGTTGCGTGCCATATAAGCAGTAAAGACGTTGGACAGTCTCACACATTGTGCTCACTTAAAACTTAGGTTCCATACAGTCTTTCATGGTCTTTCAGCCCAAATCCTCTTCCTTTTCAGGTTGGAGGCAATACTGAAGCTGGGGACAGCAAGCTCCAGTCCTCCCCACCCCAGTAATATGCACTTGATCCCTATCTCCACTGTAGCCCCAACTGCTCCTTCATTTAACGCTCCCCTCTCAAGAAACAGTTGAAGTGCATCTGCTTACTACACAGGGGATTACGGGCAAGCAAATATTTTTCCTGTATATCATGCACTGGAGTACTATTCTGTATTGGAAAGGATTTAGCTGTCTGTGGGCTCAATCCTGATTAAGGATTGGTTGCCTTCTGCTTTCCCCTCAAGTACAGTCCTCATAGGGGGGATCAAGCTACCCATCCTGTAGCTTACTCATCAACCTTTTTCTCCCAACCTGGTTCTTGGATATCCTGTTGTACCTATCCCAATTGAACGCACACACGAAAAACATACATACACTTCGACCCCATCACTGTTCCCCAAACCTTGTCCCTGAACACACATCACCCACCCCTCAACTTTCTCCCCCTATCAATACCCCGCAGCACCTGGGTACCCCCTCCCCATAAAAACACTGCTCCCCACCCCTGGCTGCCCATTTCTCATGCTTGTCTCAACCCACAAAAACTCCCACAGCAACTGACTGTCCCCCTCACAATACAGACACTTCCCCTGCTGCCCAGCTGCCCCCAATCTTGTCTCCCTATACATATAGGGATGGGCGAACGTGGTTCGGAAGTTCGGAGTTCAGACCAAACTCAAATAGTTCGGTCGACCAAACCGAACGTGCAAACCGAACCCGAATTTGAACGTTCGGTTCGGATGCATTCAGTGAGTTCGGAATTGAATTTCCATTGGTTTCAATGGAAAACACATTATTGGCTGTAACGTTTTTGTTTTTTACCCTATGTGGCTGAACATTGGGGTGCCTATAACTCCAGTAGAAAGCATTATGTGTACCAAATTTCAAAACGTTCGGATAAAGGAATCCGATTGTAGAAGCAGTTGAATTATTGTATTTTGCAATATTCTACATATACATTCTTAGCTGTAACTTCTTTTATTCACATCTAATGTCCAGTTTATACCCCTTCACATATTTACTATCTTTGCCAAATTTCAGAAGGATTGGGAAAAGGGTCTTGGTGGTATAAGCAATTAACATATAAATGTATGTCTGACTATAACATCTTTGTAGTCCAACCAGTGTACATGAAATTTGGCAGGGCTATATATTACACTTTTATGATCATCTCTGCCAAATATCAGAAAGATTTTATAAAGGGTCCCAATTTTATATGCCTGTACAACATATGTAGAGAAGGGGCCTATGCCTGGGATTCTCTTATGTCACTGTGGTATAAGATCGGTTTGTGATGCGAATTGGCCAACAGAAATGTCAACCAAATATCCTCATTCTGTGCTGGGACCATCCCAACATATCTCCCCCACTTGTTTCTGGGAAGTCAGAAGCATCTGTTTAGGAAAGAGTCAATAGAGATTCTCTTATGTCCTCTGTCTCAGTGCTGCAGGATGTGATTGTGATGATAATTGGCCAGCCTGGATGTGTTTAAACTATGTCTCCTGACTGCTGGGATGCTATCTCAGAAGTCCCAGTTATGTTGCTTATGCCCGCCTCAGGGCCGCCCCCTATGCCCACCTCGAAGCCACTACCAATTGGTCCTGTAAAGCTAGAAGCTTGCAGTAATGTGTTTGGCCATTGAATGTGTCTGTCAGTCTTTGGGGTTGCTCCACATCCTTCCTCCTACAGTCTCTCTCCCCCTGCCATGCAGGGTGCCTGCCTCTGACTGGCACTGAATATGCTGATATTCATCTGAATAATGATCTTCACGGGGACAACATCAATTGCTTATATAATTGGGACCCTTTATCAAAATCCCCTGTACATTTGCTGAAATGGCAGGAACGGTATTTGATACATTCTTGCCAAATATCCTGTAGACAGAATGGAATTTCAAAATGTTACAGCTGGAAATGTATTTTTAGGTTAATGTCTTATACCCTTGGGACCCTTTATCCAATCTTTCTAAAAATTGGCAGAAGTATTAAGCATATGGAGGGACATAATATGCACAAGTTTCATGAACATTGGATGCAAGATAAAGAAGTTGTAGCCATAAATGTGTATGGAGCTTTTCTTAAAATCACAACATTCAATTGCTTCTGAAATCGGTTCCCTTTATCTAATCATTTCGAAATTTGGTACACGTAGTGTCCTCGATCAGGGGTACAATCTCCCTAAACTCCATCAAAATCGAATAAGAAACAAAAATGTTATAGTGGGAAATATGTTTTTCAGTTTTTTCCTTTTATTTCAAAAACCGAATGTCGTTTTCAGTTCCCGATTGCACCGAACTAAAGACCAAACCGAGTCCGACTGAACCAAAGACAGAATCCGAACTCAAAGTTCGACCCGAACCACCAAACAGTCGAACATCCAAACCTGGTTCTGTTCGCACATCCCTAATACACATCCTGTATCCATCAACTTTCTGACTCCTTCTCCCTGAACCAAATGAAAGCATATAGAGAATGCAGGGGGTAAGGGAGCAGATGCTGTCCCCAGATTCAGTATTGCCCTCAACCCGGAGAGGAAGAGGACTGGGGCTGAAAAACCAAGGCAATGCTTACAATGGAGCCTAAATTGTAAGCATGCACAATACAGACTGTCCAACGTCTTCACTGTTTACATGGTGCACAAGTTAAGGCAGGAGTTAAGGCAGGAGATTTTCATGCTTTTTGGAACATAAGTGAATTTGTAAGAGCCTTATTTAATTAATTAATTAATTTATAATAACATTTGTATGCTGCCCTCTCCTGCTAAAAGCATCTCAGGGCAACTAACAACATATTAAAACAATTTAAAACAGCAATAATATGATTTAAAACACAATTAGAACACAATATAAAAACAACATACCCCCCTACCCTAACCCAACCCACCCATCCCCTCTCCCTCAGGAAAAGCACGGTGGAACAGCCAGGTCTTACATTGCCTACGGAAAGAGGTGAGGTCAGTAATCAGGTGGACCTCCAACAGGAGGGAGCTACAAAACCGCGGTGTGGCCACAGAGAACGCCCTCCGCAAGGTCGTCACCCGAGAAACCTGGGGGACCTCGAGGAGGGCACCCCCAGCCAACTGCAGGGGCCTATACAGGTCCCGGAGGGTGAGGCGGTCCCACAGGTAGCCCAGGCCGTTCAGGGCTTTAAAGGTCAAAACCAACACCTTGAATTGGGCCCGGAAGACTATAGGCAGCCAGTGCAAAGAGCGAAGCACTGGTGTAATATGCTCGCGTCAGCCCATCCCCATTAGGAGATCAGCTGCCACATTCTGCATCAGCTGCAGCCTCCAAACCAGCACCAAGGGTAGTCCCACATAGAGTGTGTTACAGTAGTCCAGTCTCGAGGTGATAAAAGCATAGGCGATTGTGGCTAGGTCGGAGTCCGAGACATATCGCCGAAGCCGATGCACCAGATGTAATTGGCAAAATGCCCCTTTCACCACAGCCGCCACCTGGGCATCCAGGTGGAGCTGCAGGTCCAGGAGCACCCTCAGACTCAGAACCTGAGATACCAGGGCAGGACGGATCCCATCAATGATGGGAGCCACCACTCTCCCGGCCTTCCCCACGACCATCACCTCTGTCATGTTGGGATTTAACTTCAGACGGTTCGCCCTCATCCAATCCCCCACAGCTGCCAAGCACCGGGTAAGCACTGAGACTGCCGGGCCTGAGTCAGATGAAAATGAGAGATAAAGCTGGGTGTCATCAGCATACTGATGTCTACGGAATACTGATGACAGCATACTGATGACACTGTACGCAAAACTCCCTAACAACCTCCCCCAAAGGCTGCATGTACACATTGAACAAGAGAGGGGACAAGATGAAACCCTGCATGACTCCACACGTGAGGCCCTGGGGAGAAGATGAAAAATCACCCAGGACCACATGTTGAACTCTCCCAGCCAGGAAGGAGCGGAACCACTCAATCCCACCAATCCCTGTCCGGTCCCGCAGCCGAGGCACCAACAACTCATGGTCAATGGTATCAAATGCAGCCGAGAGATCTAATAGGATCAACAGGATCAAATGACCCCGGTCCAACTCACGGGAGAGGTCGTCGACCAAGGCCACAAGTGCAGTCTCCGTGCCATATCCAGGGCGAAAACCTGACTGAGGGATCGAGAAAGTTAATCTGGTCCAGATGCTCCTGCAACTGCCGAGCCACCACCCGCTCAATAACCGGCCAATAGCTGGCCAGGACGCCAACGTCTAATTATGGTTTCTTGAGCAGGGGTCGCACCAGCGCCTCCTTAAGGGAGTCCGGCACGCTGCCCTCCCCCAAAACTGGTGGATCTGAGTTATTTTATCTGCAAAAAAGTCCACAAACAAATCACAGTGGGTATTCGATGACTCTAAATCCAGGCAGAGGGAGGCCGGACTGACCAGCCCCCTCACCACCCGGAAAAGCTCCGCCCTTAGCAGATGCAATGAGGGCAGCAAAGAAAGTTTGCCACGGCATAGGTACATAACCAGACTCTATGCCGCAATTGGTCAACTTCAGCACGCAAGTGTCGCCACCGTCGCTCTAACTGTAGCCCTTCCTGCTTCATCCGCCGCAGCTCCTCTGTATACCACAGGGACCTGCGTTGTCGGTGGTTCGGGAGCGGATGCCTGGGAGCCACCCGGTCAATGGCCTCCACCAACACAGAATTCCACATGGTCACGAAGTCATTGAGAGAGCAGCCATTGAGATCAGAGGATACATCCCCTAGAGCAGTCTGGAAGCCTTAACTCCTTCCTCTCTTAAACCAAAGGTTTTTGATCCTAGGATTCCCCTTCATTTTAAAATGGAAATACACAAAATTCCCACTCCTACACACTACCACCTCCCAACTCCCCTTGCTCTAACCTGCTAGTTCCCCCACTCCTTCCAGAAAGCCCAAGAGTCCTGGCTTCCAGCCCATCCTGCTCTAATCCACTAGTTCCCCACCCCTACCATAGAACCCAGGAGTCCTGGCTCCCAGAACCCTGCTCCCACACCCCCACGCTCTAACCCACTAGCCCTCACTCCCCTCCCAGAGAACCCAGGTGTCCTGGTCCAGCCTTCCCCACCCCACCCAATAGCCCTCACTCCCCTCCCAGAGAACCCAGGAGTCCTGATCCAGCCTTCCCCACCCCCCCCACTAGCCCCCACTCCTCTCCCAGAAGCTTCTCAACCTGGGAGGGTGGGTCCCTTCCCTGCAGCCACTGCTCTGGGAGGGCGTGGGGGCTGCTTGTCCCAACAGGGGTATCAGGGAGGCTCCAGCCCTGTGCGCATCTCCTCCTCAGGTCGCGGCACACTGATGTAGTGTGATAAACTGGTAATCATGAAAAATTAGTACTTCTCTACTACTGAACATGCACAGATGAATTGAGCATGCTCGGCAGCATCTCCTGAAGCCACCTTCCCTTATCTTGCCCTCAGCTGTTGTAATTGATTAATACACCCATTCAAATTGTGGGCAGGAGGGGTCTATTGCAAGAAAAAAGGAGCTAAAATTATGCAGGGGACACATTATAACAAGGTCAGCAACTACATATTGTGCAGTTACTGCTACTAAAGATAACCTCCCCACCAACCAGCACACCATGCAATTGAACATGACAGTAAACTAGCACACCATGGTAAAGTGTGCAAAACTTAGGCAGACTCATCAAATATAGTAAGTGACCAGAAATTAGAGGGGGACATCAGGAGACACAAACCACACTCTAAACACACAGAGGAGCGTATGTACAACAGGTGTTGCCCTGCAAGCGTCCCCCCCTCCTCAACCTGCTCCTTGGAGGGTAAGGAAGCAGAGATGGGGACGTACACACACAAAGACAGGGGATAGACCCATGTCACAGATCCATTATCTGAACCCTCCTCATCCTGAGCACACCCAAGCAGCCACCTCAAGCTGACTCCCCCATAGCACCCAACTTATGTCAAGCTGACACAGGCCTCCCAGGGCACCCCTTGAACCCCTCACCTACTCCCTCACCTGCTCCCCCAAGACTCTTCCCTCCAGATCCAGTAGCATCCTCCCTCTCCCTCCAGCCAGAGCCTAGCACAAGGATTTTTGCTGCCTTAAGAAAAGCAAGTTTTGCTGCCCTCCCTGCACTGTGCACCCCCCCACCCCCCCTGCATGCCATGTGCATACATCCCTTTCTAAACCCGCACACACTGTGCATGCAATACTCATGCATACAGTCACTTTGGCCACTTTCCCAAGGGCCGCCATGGGAGTATGCACTATTCAAATCTAGCGCAGCTCCCATCTCATCGGAAACAAGGAACTGCGGCTCTCATCCAGGCAAGCTCGCACAATGAACAGGGTAGTGAAATCCTACCCTGTCCCCTGCGCAAGCTTGTCTGTGTGAGCGCCGCACTTCCTTGTTTCCCATGAGACAGGAGCTGCACTAGATTTGAATAGCGCAAACTCCTGCAGCACCAAGGCAGCTCGTGGGAAAGCAACCTGAGGGACTAGCAGCCTCAGCTTCCACCACCTCTGGGCCTCCTGTAGAAGTAGCAGCAGCGTACCCTCTTACCTGAGGGAGGGCAGAGCAAAAATGGGAACTATGTGTATTAAGGACAATAAATAAAATGAACACACACCTGTAAGACCTAAAATGGTGGGCTGTCTACATGTTAATTGTCAGAAGGAGAAAGTGGAGTTGGAATCTTTGTTGCTGGCTTTCAAGCAAATTCCTGTGCTTAGCAAGCTACAACCTGGCGAAGAATATGTACACAATTGAAGGGCTACTCTATGGTATGACTCTATGGTACAGTAACATAGGGATTCCTCTCATAAAAACAGTACATATGGAGTATTCCTAAACCAGGGTGATAATCAATACCCTGAACTGTCACTGTATTTACACAGCATCTATTTGCTACTTAGGCTACTTTGTTACAGCTCTGCATTTTTTAAAACTACAAACCTACAAACTCTGAGCACCTTATGTTACTGTGGACAGGATTTGCAACACCTGAGCCACAAATAAAGCAAATTATTATCAGTCCTGCTAGTAAAATCAGGATAAGGTAGTGCTCTGATAGAAATAATATAAGGACTAATAAGGACATGGGTGTACATAATTAAAGCCGTAATTCGAGCCAGGGGTTCTAGTGACATCATTTATCAATGCCATTACAAGACTTCAATGAAATTAGTTTTATATGTAGAATTCAGATATACATGGTGCTGGCAAGATGAGATGCAGAGAAAACACTAGCATTTTCAGTTTGAACTTTATCAGGGGCAATTCTACATTAAGGGCTCTGGGGCGGCCCCCCACAAAGCACCTCGGAGCCACACAAGCACTCGGAGCACCCTAGGGCCACGCCACTTCCACAGCTGCTGCTACTGACCTGATCAGAGCGGTGCCATTACACTCGACCACAGCAGCAGCAAACAGTGGCAAAACACTGCACATGCGCAGGTTGGCGAGTCCCAAGAACTGCCTCACAGCCTTCACTTACGCACAAACAGTGTTTGTTCATTGTTTGTTGCTGAGCATGCACGAGGGGGTAATGGCGGCACCATGGTAGGTCAGGTTAGTGATTTTGGGACTCTAGGGGCTGAGCTGCCAGGGGAAGGGGGACTGTGGAGGGACTTAGGCACAGAGCATGTACGAGAAGGTGGGCAACAGCAATTCTGCCCATATTTTTCCCCTCTCACGCACACTCAATTGTATTTAGGGGTTGTCGGTCAAGGATGGGCTGAGAAGTTTGCCCATGGGTTCCTATGCAGGAATCCAACAATTTAGATCATTTTGGGGGTGATAGAGGCATCACCCTAGCCAATCAGGGCAAGAAAAAAGGGAAAGGGGAGGACACTGGGGATGGGGGGAAGCATTGCAGCAGCACATTCCCCCTACTGGTTAAACGATCATTTGGGTTTTTTCATTGCAATTGGTTTAGGATATGGTTGGGGATGGGGGGAATTCTGGTTTGTTTTTTAATCCCGATTGGTTTAGGATTGGTTTGGAGGGTGGGGAGAAAACCTGGTTTGGTTTTTAATCCCAATTGGTTTGGGGTTGCAATTTCAATTGGTTTAGGATTGGTTGGGGGTGGGGGGATCCTTTTTTTTAAAAAAATTGGATTTTAAACAAACTTGAAGCCTTGAGCTACCACTTTTTTCTAGCACCTGATCTACAGGAGCAAATGTTTGTTTTTCCTTTTTGACTTCTTCACACAGAGCTTTGCATTTTGCTCATTATTGCATGCCACCAACATTGTGCAGTTTTTTGTTTTGCATACACTGTGGTTTCTTCATTCAATGTGTGTTCTAGTCCGTTGGCCATTTGGCAGGAGGGGGCAGGATATTAAATGCCAATATAAATAAAAAATTTAACACCGAGTTCCTTTTATTCTTGCTTCCTGAAAACCCTGTCCCTTCAGACCACATTGTCTGATCAGGCTAGAATTACTTAACATCTAAGTTATAATAAATGTGGGATTTTGAAAGACACTAAGGTCTATTTCAAACACTATGCTCATGCAGGCTTAATAAATTCTGTTATGTGGTGTTCCATACTCCTAGCAAGTATGCAAGACTATCTTTGTTAACAACCAATCCAGATTAGTCCATCTCAGTTTTTACATTAGACTGAGAATTAGGGAGCTGTCAGGAGACAGCCCGTAGTTAGCTATGCTGTGCTGTGTGAGAGCACCAAGAACTAGTTGCCTGTCTTTTTTAAACTAAGAAGGCAATTAAGCATTGGCTTAATTCATTTCTGAAGCTCCCATTACGTTGGGTCACAACACTGGCGATAGAAAGAGAGATTTCCCTGCATAAAGATTCACAGACCGGCTCTTTTGACAGTGATTCTCCCCCCTCGGGCTGGCAGCCCATCAGCGGCTTCTACCCCGCTAGGTGGGGAAAAGAAAGGGAATGGGAAGAGAAAATCTAAAGGGCCTGCTAAGGGGGTTATAGTGGTTATCCCTCCTAACTCACAGAATGCTCACTCAGCTAATTCTGCTGGGTCGATATCAGCTAAATTGTATCCCGGAGGTATACAAGAGGCCCAGAGCTCGGCACCTCCAGGGTTGGGTGCTGGTGGCCTCATGCATGGAGGACCTGAGTCCCCCTTGCAGGGGGCAGTTGCTGCAAGCTATAGCCTACAAGCAGAGGGAGGTCGCATTTTGCCGGGAGTCTTCTCCTTTAAAGATAGGAAAAAAGCTAAGGAGCAGAGGAAGTTATCCTAGCATTGCAGTTAGGCCCAGGGATAATCTGAATGAAGAGACAGAGGGGGACCTGGATCTGACCAGAGGTAGAGGGTGGGATAAGTGGGCGATACTAACATGGAATTTATCTGGATGGATGGCGTGCTGTCTCGAGGAGGACTTTCTCCCATTTTTTGAGAAGTTTGATATTCTTATCCTCCAAGAGACGTGGGTGGTGGGGACCTCTGATGTTCTAAAATTGCCTGGATTTGACCATTTCTGTGGCTCTGCCACATATTCCACCAAGGGCGGAAGGCCCAGTGGGGGTTTGGCTGTTTTGGTAGCTCAGAAAACGGGGCTCAAATTTAGGATTCTGGCTAGATACAAATCAAATTTTATGTTACTATATACCTCGTGCCCCAGCGGGATCGAACTGCTCCTACGGAATGTGTATGTTCCTCCAGTGAAATCAACATACTACCCTGAAGAGATTTGGCTGGAAATGCACAATTTAATCATCAGGGCAATGAGTGAGCACCCGGATGCGGTGCTGCTAATAGCAGGCGATTTCAATACCAGGTTGGGGAGCCCTGATGTCCAATTGTTAGGGGTACCCTCGGAGGAATCTTTATATAACTCCCTTCTCCCTCCCCGATGTTCGTTTGATACTGTGGTGGGGCCAGGAAGCGAGGCTATGGAGAACTTTATCCAAACGTCAGATTTGGTAATCGTAAATGGGCAAGCTAGGGGTGATAGGCAAGGCAATTACACCTTTCACTCATATAACGGGTCTAGTTTAATTGATTATTTCTTGGTCTCCCGTCCCGCGTTTAGTTGCATCCTGGGTTTACAGATACTCCTGAGACCTGAGACCCTCCATCTCCCTATCCTGTTAGATCTGTCACCCCTAGTGGGAAAGAAGGGAGTTCCTCCCCGACAACTTCTGAGCCCGTCCCAGGGCCAGATTGGAAAATTAATGATTAGACCGAAGGGTGCTAAGGCCCTTCTTGAGGCATTCGAGGGGTTTATTACAAACCCGGAGGTAGCTCTACTGCGAGAGGTTCAGAGCTTGCAGGTCCCAGAGGTTGTGGGACGGTATAACAAACTGGTTAATCTCCTTGAATCACAACTGACAGTGATGATTACCACTAAGGAGAGGTGAGAAAGGCAGGATACTGCAAAGACCTGGTTTGATTCGGAATGTAGGGCAGCCAGTTCCTCTCTTAGGCAGCTAATGAAAAGGTTAAGAACCATAGCTTTGCCTGAGACCCGGATTAAACTACAGGCCCAACGCAAACACTATAGGTCTCTGTTAAGGGATAAAAAACGGATGTTTCAAAAGGCATTATGGGCAGATTTGCAGCTTGCCACTGAAAAGAAGGATAGCACTAAATTCTGGAAGTTGATTCGATCAGATAAAGATAATGGAAAGATAATATATCTAATTCATATGCTATCCCTTTAAAGGAATGGGAACGCTTTTATTCCTGCCTGTTCTCATATGATTCTTCAATTCCCAAATCTGTACAATCAAGTCCAAGTAACAGGTTTGAAAGCTGGCCTCCAGTTACAGTGGAGGAAGATAGGTCTTTAATAGCCTCGCTCAAAGTGTGTAAAGCCCTGGGCCCGGATTATGTCCCGGCCGACTTAATTAAAGCACACCCAGAGTGGTGGGCCAAGCTTTTGGCCCCACTTTTCACAGCCATAAATGACTCAGGGGTGGTCCCTGATTCCTGGCTCAGAAGCATACTGATCCCTATATTTAAAAAGGAGGAGACGTCGGTCTTGAGTAACTATCGCCCGATCAGTCTCCTCCGTGTCATCGGGAAGATCTATTCTAGATATTTGCTGGACAGATTGAAATTTTGGATTAATGAGACGGGTGCAATTGAGCCAGAACAAGCAGGTTTTTGTGAGGGTAGGGCTACTACAGACCATATCCTCCTATTGGCGGGTTGGACGGCAGGGGAGACTCTATCTTTGTTTTGTGGATCTTGAGAAGGCCTTCGACTCAGTGAACAGAGAGTGTCTCTGGGCTGGGCTGAGGGCCTCCTCAATAGACCCCAGGCTGCTTTTCTTGATGATGAAGATCCATTCGGGGAACACCATGCAAATGAGGTATGGTAACCAGAGATCACTTTCAAGGGTGATTTTGGTGGAATGTGGGGTCAGACAGGGCTGCCTTTTAGCTCCAGCCCTATTCAATCTGTTCCTAAATAAGGTAGTGCCCTACATGAAAGCGGTGGATGCTCATGCGCCGCTAATTGGGCAAAGACGGTTGCCAGTTATATTATATGCTGATGACACTGTGCTGTTGTCCCAAACAAGGGTGGGGCTTAAGAGACTGCTCCACCGAATTGGTGAATTCTGTCATTCAGAAATGCTAAAAATTAACTACACAAAAACAAAAATTCTAATTGTGGGAGCATGAAAGAGTTGGTCAGCGTATTCTTGGAATATAAAGGGGAAGCCCATAGATCAAGTTTACTCCTTTAAATATTTAGGGGTTACATTTTCTTCATCTCCCTCCTGGAAGACCCATTTGGATCTGGTGAGATCGCAGGCCAAGAAATCGGCCACTGCAATATTGAAATTTTACTTTGGTCAAGGGGGCAAACTGATAGAACCGGCGCTGAGACTATTCAAGGCCAAATTATTAAATCAAGCTCTGTACGCAGCTCCCATCTGGGCCCTTGATTTCTTGGAGAGGCTGAAAAATATCCAAAATGGGGTTTTGGCTTCTCTATTGGGCCTGCCGCGTGGCTCCCCACAGGTGCTGCTGTGAGCAGAATCCGGTGTTCTGCCAGTTTGTACTATAACATTACAGCTCCTTTCAAATTTTTGGGCAAAACTGATGGCGATGCCAGAAAAGGAGAGCTCCCTGTTATGCATGGCCCGTAAAGTTGGCCTACTAGACCCATGGATTGCGGCGGCTGAATCTGAAATTTATAAAATGGGCTTCTCTCGGGCGGTCCTTAATACTGTAGGAGCGGACTTATTTAAAAAATTGGCCCGGAAAAGATTGAGGGATCAGACGCTCCTAACTGTAAAGGTTTTACTTGAGTGTTAGAGAGTAGCCCCTGAGTATATTCCTCCTAACCCTGTACAACCTGGACTTAGTTATTTATTTACCTGGATGGATGCCACTAGGAGGGTGGCATTCACCAGGTTACGCTGTAACTCTTTCCCTTCCTCTTATTTGGAAGGGAGATTCAAAGGTATCCCCAGTGAATTGAGAGTCTTTGTATTATGTGATGGAGGGACCCCAGACATGGTGGCCCATATCTTATTAAAGTGTACCTTCTTTGAAGGGTTAAGATCCAAATACCTGGTGGGCCTCGAGAAGGGGTCTGATAATAAATCATTGAGGAAGCTACTGTGTCCTCGAGATACGGAGGTATCCAGGCGAGTGTCTGAATTTGCCATTAAGGCGGTAGTAATGAGACAAGAGCCTCTGCCCAGAGAGGGGTACTGATCACAGGGCCCAAGAGGCCCTGGGAAGCTGGGAGCTATTTACTTGAGATGAACCCTTGAGTTTATGTATTTGTTGTGGCAGGTGGATTGTACTATTGTTCTGGTTCTGGGGCTAGGCAACCGATATGAGAAGATGGGTGGGCTGCAATGGCCACGATTAATATTTTTAATTCCAGTGCAGGTTCACTGTGCCTGTAAGTAACTTTGTGATTATAAATGCCCACAAGTAGAGATGGACTTAAGATAGTCATGGAGCTTAAGTGTGAGCGTTGATCTTTTTTGGTAGAGGAGCAGTTGTTTGCTCATTTATGTATATATTTTGTATTCCATAGGGAACCTTTTCCTCTTTGTATGATTTGGTTTTCCTGTTAAGATTTTATTATTGATTGTTGGTTATTGTTTATTATGTATTATCCTTTGTTGATTATTGTTTATCATGTATTATTCTTTGGCTATGACCTTTGGTCACGCCTAATAAACCATTTATTATTATTATAACACTGGCGATAAGGATACCAAAGAACTACAGCACAAGGGAAGAAATATTAAACAGAGAGAGAGAGAAATAAGACCAGGTGAGGCACAACGTGCTGGTAGAACCTACCTACAATTTTAAAAAATGTCTTCCAAATGTAAGACTCACTGCCAAAAGATGTTACAGACTCTGAGATTTTTGGCAAAAACTGGTGAAAGCGATAAAGTTTATGAGGGCTACCTACACCAGCAGTTAGATAACTTTTCTGAAATCTGAAACATTGGGTGAAAACAGACATGACGCTAACCACCCTTTAACCACCCTTGGTGGTCATTTATGCATGTTTCAGGACTGCATAGGGCACCAATACAGCCCTGCAACATGCATAAATAACCACCAAGGGTGGTTAAAGGGTGGTTAGCGTCATGTCTGTTTTCACCCATTATGTTCACGAACACTGGATGCTGCCTGGAAGTTAGCAACAGCGAATGCCCAAAAGAGCTTGTCAGGCACCAGACAATTTATGTATTTAAATTTATACCCAGCCCTTCCCCTAATTTGACAAGAGTGTTTTATAAAATCAATCTTAGTTTGGAAGCCATTGGTTAAGTCATTCCTATGTAAGAGTTCTCATCATGGGCCAAAACCTAAAATCATTAGAAACTTTTTATAACATGCATTTTCAAAAAGGGGAATGATAGGTTACCAGGCTTTTCAAACCTGAAAAGCAAGTTGCTTTGCTATGAGAGAGTGTGACTTTTAGGGAGCAATAAGCAGGGGAAAATGATGAACTTGTATGGTGCAAAGATTCTGTTTTCAAGTAATAAAAACAAATAAAAAGAAGAAATATCTAAACAAAGTTGGTTCTATTGCTTTTCATACGTTTCCAGGGGGACATATGTGGAGTAAGGATGGGAAATTGTATTGAAAATCGAGATCTGTTCAAAATCATATCGACCCGACTTTCAGTACAATTTTAGATTGTATTGATTGAAATCAGTTCATATTCCAACCAATACGGCCTAAATCCAAATTCTTCCCCCAGCTCTGCCTCCCCTGGACTCCTGCCCAGCCCAGGCGCTAGGCAGGAGTCATGGGGAGGCAGAGCTGAGGGTAGAGCACACAGGGTGGGGAAGGGGGCAGTTGTCTCCCAGGAGAAACAGTAAGATAACCCAGCAACTGTTTCCCCCAGACCCCTGCCCGCCTTCCCCAGTGCCTGCTACAGCAGCACTGGGGTGGGTGGCCGGGGAGAGGTCCGGGGGAGGTGTGCAGCACTGGGCAGGGGTGGTAGGAGGCAGAGGTGGGTGGGTGGGGAGGGAGAAGGGAGGGTTATCTTACTGTTTCTCCTTCCAGCGGTGCCCCATGGTTGCCCAGTGCAGATTTCTAAGGACCATGCCAGGCAGAAATAATAAGAAAAAAACTGTGCATGCACAAAGTGGCCACCATGGCCATTCTGCACAAGTGTGGCAATTTTCCAAAATGGCGCCGGCAGCGCATGCTTAGTCACAGTGGCCATTTTGCACATGTACATTTCATTTTTTTTCTTATTATTTCTGCCCGGCACATCTTCCTCCCCACCCTGCCTCCTAGCATCCAGTCGAGTGCTAGTAGAAGGGGGGAACAGAGCTGGGGCTCCCTGAAAGCTCCTTCAAGTAGCACCAAGGAGCTGTGATAGGCCCGGCTGGGGGAATCGATCCTCTTGGGTCGTATCCCTCGGAAGGATCGGATTCATCAGTTCAATACCTGGTTGTTCTATCAGGCTTTTGGCAAGGGGGTAGGGTGGATGGTTTTGAGGACTAGGGTGGGAGAGTATATACATTTTTATGACTTACCCTTTTTATGAGATTTAACAGATTTTATATTTGTATTTCTATTTGTATTTGTATTTTTAACTATTTTATATTTTATTTAGAATTGTAAGCCCCCCAAGCTGCTTTTATACCCTGCAGAGCAGGGTATAAATTATGCTAAATAAATAAATAAATAAATAAATATGATTTGCCCCAAAATCGAGTAAATTGTATTGAATTGATTCCGATATTCCCATCCCTAGTATGTGGCCTTCTAAATGCCTGCAAGTTTAACCTATATAAGATTGTTAACCTACTTCATAGGGCTGTTGTGAGGATTAAGAGTTTAGTTAATTAGTTGTTAAAGTTACAGTTAATAAGTTAAAAAATTGTAAGCCAGCCTGGTAAGGTGAGATAAAAAATATCTAAATAAACAAATAAAATAAATAAAGATGGTATTGCTCAAATTCCTCTCATGCTTGCACTCAACTGATGCCCCTGGTCAAAGTTTTAAGAACTACCACCAGTGTTTAGTGGCAAAGAAAGATCAGAGAGCTGGGTTTCTGGAAAAATAAGGACATTGCAACATAGTGAAGCTATTTTGCTGGAACGAGAGAACCATAATTACCTCCAAAACACAGCAGACTTAGAACAGAGTATAAAAATAAGATTACTGTTTGTGTGGGCATTAGAGACAGCTCACATTTCATTCTATTTCCATATTTTGAATATTGTTGCTTTAAGGAAGGTTGAGAAGAACAGTCATTTTGAGAGCCAGAAAAACGGGGAATAGCTGGGTCTAACTGCAGGACTGAATTTGATGAATGAAAATGTAACAGGGTGAACGGGGCTCTCAGTTACATGAAGACTGACAGCTAGGTGGGAATTTCCCTTTAAGAGGGAGCAGCGCCGTTGACATTACAAGTGCTGCTAAGCTAATGAGAACTTGATAGCTTGAGCCAATGAGAGCGTGGCTACAAGCCCAGAGTGCAGGCTATTTTAAATACGTGAGCAGCAAAACGTGACCAGAAGGTGGACTCACAGATGGAGAGTGTCTCTGTGTAAGCGAGTTTATCACACAGCGGTGGTGCTGGTGCTGGCCAGTTGGGGAGTTGGGACTACCCTCAAACATTTGGATTGCAACATACTGGTGCAGAGTCCAGCCTGAGAGAGCGGAAAGCCAGAGATGGACCCCCACAAGGAGTCTACAGAAAGGAGCCGAGAGGTCGGAGGTGTTGCAGATGGAGACCCGAAACGACAGCAGCAGGAGAAGTCGCAGAGGTCAGAACAGCTGGAAGCCATGCAGCCGACACTCAGAGAACTTGTGAGCCTGTTACAAAGACTGAAGGAGTGCCGGGGCCCACAAGGGATGACCCATTTACACTGGTGAAGAATGTGTGTATCGCAGATGGTCCCTCCAAGGGCCTGGGGAGCACTAATAACCCCGAGTGTGCAAGTCCCAAAGAGTGAGACACTGTGGCTTAGACAGGGTTTAACCCCAGTAAGACCACCGAAGTTGGTACCACCTCAGATTAGCTGGTCAGTAAACAAGGCAACACAGACGAACTTAGGGGAACACAACGTACAAACCAGTAAAACCCAAACTGAGTTATCTCTGACATGATTTGCCTTCCTAGGGGAGAAGCTAGCGGCTCGGCGGGACCTCCTTCAGGAAGCAAGTGAGCTAATTAGGGAGCTCTGTTATCAAAATGAAACACTCCAGACCAAGAGCACAAGTAAGCTTCATGGAGTGGGTTTGGCAAGAGGTGTTCAGAACAGTGCACCCTAAGGGAGGCAGGAATCATCAGATGCCCAGGAGGTGCCGATGAACAATGTTAAATGGCATTACAGAGATTGTGTGGGTTTTAAGAGTTGGGGAGGTGAACCTTTTGTGTTAAAGTGTGCCGGAGCAAACATGGCTGAGATAAGCTCTATTACTGGAGTTAATTGACTGAGTGGGTGAGGCCAACTAAATGAGGTGTAGGAAGGCTGGAGGGACCCCACCCAGTGGGAGTATAGGACCTGCTGTGTTGTGTCGGGATGCAAATTAAGACATCACATGGAGAAACTTGGACATAGCCCTAAATCAAAAGGGGTTCCAGAGAGGGCTAAATGGAGAAACGGTGAGACCAGAGTTAAGGGGGCAAGTGGGGGGCTCCGCACTTAGCTGTGAGGCATGGGGCAGTTGAAGGAGTGGTTGGAGACTGCAATCAGTGGTACCTGTGGGAGTGGACTGCAAGTGGGTAATAAATCAAAGGTAGGTGGCCGAGAAAAGAGATATTAAACCTAGTACTGAGAGATTATAGAAAACGGGTGAATTATTGAGTCCTAGGCTGTGGTAAAACATGCTGCACAGGAGGATTTGAGAGGGAGCTGGGTGGAATTCCCATCAAGGAATGGCCAAATGAACATGAATTGTGTACCTAGCAGATGGAGGATGTTCTGATGGCTTATTGCTTACTATATTTCCCAAAGGAGATTGGACTGTGAAACCTGTGATCTAAAGAGGGACAGAGGTCACTAGTCCAGGGAGAGCAAAATCGTGTAGTGAGGAACAATCCACTGAGAGGGTGCCCTAATGGGGTTGACTGTGAGTATCTTAGTATTATTATTATTATTATTATTAACAAACATTTATATAGCACCAGCAGTGTACCTGGCACTTTACAAAGTAATAAAATAGACACGGTCCCTGCCCTTAGGGCTTACAATCTGAGAGACAGGAGCTGGGGGAGAGACTTAGGAAGGGGAACAGAGGGAGAGACAAGGGGTCTAACATTCATGAAGATGCGAGGTCTCAAGTGCACGTACTTGGCTTGGTTACGATGAGAATGACAGCAGGCAGGTCCATGTTGCAAGGAAAAGGGTAAACAGCCCGTAGGTATAGGAATAGTGGCTCAGCAGGATAAAGAGTCAGACAGAGCAGAGCGAAAGTGGTGAGTTTTAAGGAGAGATTTGAAGGTATGAAGGGAAGGTGCAAGGCGGATGTGGACAGGGAGGGAGTTCCAGGCATGGGGGGCAGCAAGTGAGAAGGGACGAAGGCGCTTAGGGGAGCAGGGAAGGTGTGGAAGGGTGAGAGAAGGGACAGAGGAGGAGCGAAGTGCACGGGCTGGAGTATGGAGGGTGATAAGTGCAGAGAGGTAGCGGGGAGCGAGGTTGTGAAGAGCTTTATAGGTGAAGACTAGGAGCTTGTGCAGGATTCGTTCAGGAAGGGGAAGCCAGTGAAGCGAAGAGAGGAGGGGCTGCACATGGTCGAAGCGACTGGCGAGGTAGATGACCCTGGCAGCAGAGTTTTGGACAGAGATGAGGGGAGAAAGGTGAGACCGGGGAAGGCCAGTGAAAAGGAGGTTACAGTAATCGAGGCGAGAGATGACCAGAGCATGAACAAGAGTTTTGGCAGATGAGACAGAGAGAAAAGGGCGAATCTTAGCAATGTTATGGAGGGAGAAACGACAGGATTTAGCAACAGAGTCAATGTAGGTTTTAAAAGAAAGGGGTGAGTCAAAGATGAAGCCTAGGCTTGTGGTACACATCTTGAGAGAAGAGTGTAGGGGGAGGGACAATCTGAATAGTGAACCCACAGAGTCACAAAAAGAGAAAAAAGGAGATTCCGGCAGGAACAAATCTCACCGGATCTAATACTCGCTGGGAGGTTGAGTGCCCTGGGCTGGAGAGGCCAGGAGTCTTTATTTCGATGACAGGGATAAGCAACATATCAAAATTGACTCCCAAGCTATGTGACATGGGGTGCATTAGAAGTTTTGTGAGGCAAAGCAGGTGTGAGCTGGCAGCTGAGCTAAGCTGATATGGAAGCCATGGGAAGCAGAGCTGGGATAGTAATCACGGGATCCTGAGAGTGGTAATTTCCACCAAGATATCACTGATTGGAGTCCTGTTTGAGACACAGTAGGTTGGGTATTCAGTGGCACTATGTTGGAGGAGATGTGTTAATTACCAGAAGCAGGACACCCTACTAAGAACATCTAGGTACAGTCAGGCTTCAAAAGAGAAGCCTGACTTCTAAAACAGGGAGAGGGGTAAGTGGGGCTCCCTGTTACATGAAGACTGACAGCTAGGTTAGTCCCCGTTGGAGCAGCAGGGAATTCCCCTTTAAGAGGGAGCAGCGCTGCTGACATTCCAGGTGCTATTAAGCTAATGAGACCCTGATAGCTTAAGCCAATGAGAGTGTGGCTACAAGTCTGGAGTGCAGGCTATTTGAAACACCTGAGCTGTTTCAAGTCATGGCTGCGGGAAGGAAGGTGGGCCACAGAGAGTGTCACAGAATCTTATAATCTTACACTGCTTTTAGACGAGGGCGCTGAAGGTGCCTCCGGAGCCGTGCGATAAGAGAGAAGCCGCGCTGCACTGCCAGAAGTGATGTGCTCCCTGTTGCGAGCAACGGCTGGAAACGCGGCACTTTGCAGAGGCATGTTCTGGAGACCTGAAAATTGAGGTCTCCAGAACACGCCTCTGCAAAGCGCCACATCTCCAGCCGCCATTGCTGGCAACGGGGAGCACGTCACTTCCAGCAGCACGGCGCGGCTTCTCCCTTAACACGCAGCTCTGGAGGCGCCTTCAGTGCCCTCGTCTAAAAGCGGTGTTACAGTTGGAAGGTATCTAGTCCAACCCCCTGCTCAGTGCAGGAAATCCACAGCTACAGCATGCCTGACAGATGGTCATCCAGCCTGTGTTTGAAAACCTCCAGTAAAGGAGAGCCCTCCTTAGGCAGTCTGTTCCACTGTCGAACAGCTCTTACCATTCTAAGGTTTAGCTAAACTCTGCTTTCTTGCAATTTGAGCCCACTGGTTCTGGTCTTTCCCTCAGCAGCAACAGAGAACAGGTCTGCTAAATCTCCTATGTGACAGCCCTTCAGATATTTGAAGGTGGCTACCATGTTTCCTCTTAGTCTTTTCTTCTCCAGGCTAAACATACCCAGCTCCTTCAACCTTTCCTCATAGGACGTGACTTCCAGACCCCTGACCAACTTTGTTGCTCTCCTCTGAACCCGTTCCAATTTGTCAAGTTCCTTCTTAAAATACGGTTAACAGAACTGGACACAGTACTTCAGATGAGGTCTGACCAGCACAGATTAGAGTGAAACTATTACTTCTCGTGACCTGGACGCTATGCTTCTGTTAATGCAGCCCAAATTTGCAATAGCCTTTTTAGCAGCTGCATCACACTGCTGACTCATGTTCAGCTTGTGATCAACTACAACCCCAAGATCTTTTTCACATGTACTGCTGCCAAGCCAGGTATCACCCATCCAATACTTGTACATTTGATTTTTCTTACCTAAATGCAGAATTTTACATTTATCGCTGTTGAATTTCATTTTGTTAGTTTTGGCCCAGCTTTCCATCCTTTCAAGATCAATCTGTATCTTGTTTCTGTCTTCTAAGGTGTTATCTATCTATATGGAACCTATTTGAATGGTCCGCCCCGTAGACAGATGGAACCGGAGCGGTTCTGGGAGGGTTGGGGGATATACCCTCTGATCTGGATGGCTGTTCTATCGATGGCCTCGTCGAGCTGTGGAATGTCTTGCTGACTGAGGCCATTGATCAGATAGCTCTGAGGCGTCCGCTTCCCAGGCGGCAACACCGTAGGCCTCCTTGGTTTTTGGAGGGGCTGCGAGTGCTGAAGCAGGAGAGAAGGCGGTTGGAGCAACAGTGGCATCGTTCACATGCTGAAGCTGACAGGTTGCGGCATAGAGCGAGTTTATGAGCCTATGCCATTGCTATGTGAACAGCAAAGAAAGAGTTCTTTGCTGCTCTTACAGCGTCCACTAAATCCCATCCAGTGGAGCTGTTCTGGGTGGTGCGGGGTCTGGTCAGTCCGGCCTCCCTCCACCTTGAAGTGGAGTCATCTAGTGCCCGCTGTGACTTGTTTGTGGATTATTTTGCGGATAAAATCGCTCAGATTCACCATGGTTTTGATGCTGCATTTTCTGCAGTAGGGTAATTCGAGGTTATGGAGGCCCTGCCTTCTCCTTGTTTGTGGGATCAGTTTCAGCTGATGACCCCTGCCGATGCAGAGGATGTTCTTGAGGCTTTCAGGGCCACCTGTTGTGAACTGGAACCTTGCCCGTCCTGACTGATTAAGGTCTACCGGGAGACGATGGGGCCGTTGCTGGCGGGGGTGGTCAATACCTCCTTTAGGGAGGGTAGGGTGCCAGGCTGCCTTAAAGAGGCGGTGGTGCGACCCCTACTCAAGAAACCACTGCTTGACGTTGACTCCTTTGCCAGTTATAAGCCGGTCTCCAACCTTCTCTTTTTAGGGAAGGTTATTGAGTGGGTGGTGGCCCAGCAGTTGCAGGAGCATCTGGATTGTGTCGGTTTTCTTGATCCCTCGCAGTCAGAGTTTCGCCCGGGATATGGCACTGAGACTGCACTTGTGGCGTTGGTTGACAATCTTCGCAGAGAATTAGATCAGGGCTGTTTGGCCCTGCTGATTCTATTAGATCTGTTGGTGGCATTTGATACCATTGATCATGAGATATTGGTGCCTGCGGGACCATGCAGGGGTGGGTTCTTGACTGGTTCTGCTCCTTCCTGACTGGAAGAACTCAGCGAGTGGTACTCGGTGATTATTTTTCATCACACCGAGACCTCTTGCGTGGAGTCACGCAGGGTTCTGTTTTGTCCCCTCTCCTGTTCAATGTGTATATGCAGCCGCTTGGCGAGGTGGTCAGGAGGTTTGGCGTGCGGTGTTATCAATATGCTAATGACACCCAGCTCTACCTCTCTTTTTCATCAGACACAGGCCCGGAAGTCTTGGTGCTTAACGGGTGCCTTGAAGCTGTGGGGGACTGGATGAGGGCAAATCAACTGAGGCTGAATCCTGACAAGACGGAGGTGATGTTGGTGGGTNTCTGGAGGCGCCTTCAGTGCCCTCGTCTAAAAGCGGTGTTACAGTTGGAAGGTATCTAGTCCAACCCCCTGCTCAGTGCAGGAAATCCACAGCTACAGCATGCCTGACAGATGGTCATCCAGCCTGTGTTTGAAAACCTCCAGTAAAGGAGAGCCCTCCTTAGGCAGTCTGTTCCACTGTCGAACAGCTCTTACCATTCTAAGGTTTAGCTAAACTCTGCTTTCTTGCAATTTGAGCCCACTGGTTCTGGTCTTTCCCTCAGCAGCAACAGAGAACAGGTCTGCTAAATCTCCTATGTGACAGCCCTTCAGATATTTGAAGGTGGCTACCATGTTTCCTCTTAGTCTTTTCTTCTCCAGGCTAAACATACCCAGCTCCTTCAACCTTTCCTCATAGGACGTGACTTCCAGACCCCTGACCAACTTTGTTGCTCTCCTCTGAACCCGTTCCAATTTGTCAAGTTCCTTCTTAAAATACGGTTAACAGAACTGGACACAGTACTTCAGATGAGGTCTGACCAGCACAGATTAGAGTGAAACTATTACTTCTCGTGACCTGGACGCTATGCTTCTGTTAATGCAGCCCAAATTTGCAATAGCCTTTTTAGCAGCTGCATCACACTGCTGACTCATGTTCAGCTTGTGATCAACTACAACCCCAAGATCTTTGTCACATGTACTGCTGCCAAGCCAGGTATCACCCATCCAATACTTGTACATTTGATTTTTCTTACCTAAATGCAGAATTTTACATTTATCGCTGTTGAATTTCATTTTGTTAGTTTTGGCCCAGCTTTCCATCCTTTCAAGATCAATCTGTATCTTGTTTCTGTCTTCTAAGGTGTTATCTATCTATATGGAACCTATTTGAATGGTCCGCCCCGTAGACAGATGGAACCGGAGCGGTTCTGGGAGGGTTGGGGGATATACCCTCTGATCTGGATGGCTGTTCTATCGATGGCCTCGTCGAGCTGTGGAATGTCTTGCTGACTGAGGCCATTGATCAGATAGCTCTGAGGCGTCCGCTTCCCAGGCGGCAACACCGTAGGCCTCCTTGGTTTTTGGAGGGGCTGCGAGTGCTGAAGCAGGAGAGAAGGCGGTTGGAGCAACAGTGGCATCGTTCACATGCTGAAGCTGACAGGTTGCGGCATAGAGCGAGTTTATGAGCCTATGCCATTGCTATGTGAACAGCAAAGAAAGAGTTCTTTGCTGCTCTTACAGCGTCCACTAAATCCCATCCAGTGGAGCTGTTCTGGGTGGTGCGGGGTCTGGTCAGTCCGGCCTCCCTCCACCTTGAAGTGGAGTCATCTAGTGCCCGCTGTGACTTGTTTGTGGATTATTTTGCGGATAAAATCGCTCAGATTCACCATGGTTTTGATGCTGCATTTTCTGCAGTAGGGTAATTCGAGGTTATGGAGGCCCTGCCTTCTCCTTGTTTGTGGGATCAGTTTCAGCTGATGACCCCTGCCGATGCAGAGGATGTTCTTGAGGCTTTCAGGGCCACCTGTTGTGAACTGGAACCTTGCCCGTCCTGACTGATTAAGGTCTACCGGGAGACGATGGGGCCGTTGCTGGCGGGGGTGGTCAATACCTCCTTTAGGGAGGGTAGGGTGCCAGGCTGCCTTAAAGAGGCGGTGGTGCGACCCCTACTCAAGAAACCACTGCTTGACGTTGACTCCTTTGCCAGTTATAAGCCGGTCTCCAACCTTCTCTTTTTAGGGAAGGTTATTGAGTGGGTGGTGGCCCAGCAGTTGCAGGAGCATCTGGATTGTGTCGGTTTTCTTGATCCCTCGCAGTCAGAGTTTCGCCCGGGATATGGCACTGAGACTGCACTTGTGGCGTTGGTTGACAATCTTCGCAGAGAATTAGATCAGGGCTGTTTGGCCCTGCTGATTCTATTAGATCTGTTGGTGGCATTTGATACCATTGATCATGAGATATTGGTGCCTGCGGGACCATGCAGGGGTGGGTTCTTGACTGGTTCTGCTCCTTCCTGACTGGAAGAACTCAGCGAGTGGTACTCGGTGATTATTTTTCATCACACCGAGACCTCTTGCGTGGAGTCACGCAGGGTTCTGTTTTGTCCCCTCTCCTGTTCAATGTGTATATGCAGCCGCTTGGCGAGGTGGTCAGGAGGTTTGGCGTGCGGTGTTATCAATATGCTAATGACACCCAGCTCTACCTCTCTTTTTCATCAGACACAGGCCCGGAAGTCTTGGTGCTTAACGGGTGCCTTGAAGCTGTGGGGGACTGGATGAGGGCAAATCAACTGAGGCTGAATCCTGACAAGACGGAGGTGATGTTGGTGGGTAAGGCAGCGGGGGCAACAGCCCCCATCATTGATGGGGTCTGCCCTCCACTGGTTCCCCTGGTACCGAGTCTGGGGGGTGCTCCTTGATTCGCAACTCCACTTGGATGCTCAGGTGGAGGCTGCGGCAAGGAATGCCTTCCGCCAATTACATCTGGTGCGTCTGCTTCGGCCGTATGTTTCAGACTCTGACCTGGCCACCGTCATCCACACCTTCATCACCTCTAGGCATGACTACTGTAACGCACTCTACATGGGGCTACCTTTGGTGATGGTATGGAGACTGCAGCTGGTGCAGAAAATGGTGGTCCGTCTCCTGGTGGGATTGGGCCGCCGGGAACATATTACACCGGTTCTTTTGTCTCTGCACTGCCTGCCTGTAGTCTTCCTCCGGGCCCGATTCAAGGTGTTGGTGCTTACCTATAAATCCCTAAACGGCCTCGGCCCAACCTATTTTCAGAACCGCCCCACCTCCCAGGTCCTGGATCGGCCCCTGCGGTCATTGGGGGGTGCTCTCCTGGAAGTCCCCCGAGTCTGCCAAGTGGCCACGATGGAGAGGGCCTTCCCGGTGGCCGCCTCACAGCTGTGTAACTCCCTGCCAGTGGAGGCCCGTTTGGCCCCGGATCTCCCCTCGTTCTGACACTGCTGCAAGACATGGCTGTTTTGCCTGGCTTTCGGGGGGGGAGGGGAGGGGGATGGGTAAGGGGAGGGAATGGGTTAGGGTGGTTGGGGATCTTTTATACCTCCCTTGTTCTGTATTTTAAAAGTTGTTTTTATTGTTAATGTTTTATATTGTGTATTTTATATAGAGCTGCCTGTGGCAGGATGGGCAGGTTAAAAATGTTTTAAATAAATAAATAAATAAATAAATCCTGTTTTATGTTCAGCTATAAAAAGGGAGGGTGGTCGAGTGGTCTAGGTTCCAAATTATCTTCTGTACACTTTACTGAGGTAAATTATTTGCAGTCTTAGGGACTAATCGTTATTTTCTAGTTTATTTACAGTATAACACACATCCATAGACAAGACTTTTTCACTTTTGACAGTTGTTCTGCTATTATGTCATTTATTGTTTTCTCGATAACCAGCACATAAAGTGGTTGCTACAAATAAATAAAATAAAATATTTATCTATTGTGAAAACAGGTTTTGTGTTGGAAATTGATGAGGGGATCAGTAATTAAGAGGGGATATCAAATACATCTGCCCTAAGCAAAAGTAATTTGCAACACTGAATAAATATTTTTTTAACTGGTGTTTGGAGTTTCAGACTTGCTTCTGTTATTGTTTGGGGGATATTTATTTATTTATTTATTCTCCCTGATTTCACTTCCCATCTGTTTGCATTTCCCACCCTACTTTTCTCTTTTTTTTCCTTGAAAAAAAACTGAAGACAAATTTGCTGAGAGAATGTAGTCTCTTTGATACACCCTACAAGAGCAGATTTCAAATTTCTAATTATTTTCCAGAAGACTATAAAATGCACACAAAGCATTTAACAGTCAAGTGGGGCTTTTTTCAGGTGGGAATTAAATTTGTTAATGAGTTTTGCAATATTATGCATTCAAAACTTCTCCTTCATTACTAGATCCCCAAATCCTTCATTGTTTTTTGCACTTCCATTGGTTGTAAACTGAAATAAATAAAACCAAACAAATAAAACAAGTAAACAGGCTGTATTGATGAACTCTTGATACATGATACATGAACTCTTGTTTGAAAACCCTTCCTGTGTCACTGAGGGCCTGGTTTTTCACCACTGAGGGTGATTTCAGACGTTACGAGATCACGCTGAACCACACTGAACCACGCTCAACCCCCCCGCGGGGCCAAAGGGCCCGGAACGTCTGAACGGCGTGCGCCAGATGTTCATCACGCTCAATACCCACATGGGGTCAGTTTGAACCACGCTTCCCGGGCTAGCCGGGGGAAGGTCTCGGGAAGCGTGGTCAAACCAACCCCCACAGGGAACCAAGCAAAAGTAACGTCTGGACGCCAATCCCCCAGCGGAACCAAAAAAATGGAGCCCCGGCCGGGGACGAGGCACGCAGCGTCGCTGCCAGGCAACCAGCACCAACACAAACACCGGAGGGAGATTTAAAGCGAGAGCAGCAGCAAGCAAGCGTGGCGGGATGGAGCGAGGAGGGAAGCGGAAGAGACCGGAGGCACGAACAGCGACAGCGGCGGCACAGGAGGCGGAGGACGTGCAGCCAGGCCCAGCGATGCAGGCGGAGGGGGCACAGGTGCAGGAAGGGGGCACACGGGAGCACCCGACCAGGGAGGCGCCCCGGGAACACCAACCACAGCTGCAGCCGGGTCGCGCCGCCCCGGGGACAGCGGCCGGAACAGGCCCACAGGAGGCACCCAGGAAACGGGTAAGGGCACCCACTGGGAGGGGAACAGGGGGCACAGGGGAACCCCCTGTGGAGGGGGCCGGGGGGACCCCGGGCGGAAGGCAGGGGGGCAGGGGGACCCCGGGCGGAGGGCAGGGGGGCAGGGGGCCCCCGAGAGGGCCCACACCCTCACCCAGCAACCAACCACCCCCCTTCCCCCCCCCAGACACGAAAGTCGGCCCGGGCGGACGAGCCCCAGGAGGAGCCCGGCCCCCGGCCCCCGGAGGCGCACCCCCAGGAGGAGGTGGAGGAGGAGCAGAGGCAGGTGCAGCAGGAGCTGCACCGGGAGGAGGAACAGCAGGGGCCCAGCCGGAGGAAGGCCTATCACAGAGGGGGACAGTGGGGCCTCCAGGAGACCCGGGACTTCATACGGATCTGGGGGACCCTCGAGTACCAGGTGGAGCTCGCAATAAACCAGCGCAACGAGCATGTCTACCGGGACATCGTGCGCGACATGGAGGCGGCGGGGCACGAGCGCACTGTCAACCAGTGTCGCTCGAAGGCCAAGGAGCTCAAGAGGGGGTACAAGGCCCTCAAGGACAATAACAGCCGCTCCGGCCACGGGGCCCGCACCGCCCCCTACTACGATGCCCTGGACCGCATCCTTCACATGAAGGGCTCCATAGTTGCCCCACGCCTGGTGGGCAGCGCTGTGGTCCAGGGCAGGGAGCGGGCCGAGGTACCCCCTCCCCTCGCCGCCCGCCCGGTAGACACGAGCTCAGGGGACCCCCACCCCCAGGAGGACCACCCGGGACCCGCAGAAGCCCCAAGGCCCCCCCCCAGCAGCAGCCCGGAGACATCCCAACGCCGGGCCGGCCAGGCGGAGTCGGAGGTCGGCACCTTCACCACCCTCAGCCAGTGGTCCCAGGGGGAGCACTCCCAGGGTGAGGCGCCGGGCTCCGAAGGCTCGGAGACGGACATAGAGGGTAAGCGGGCCCCCAGGGCAGGGGGGGGCACGACCAGGGGGCCGGTGGCAGGGGCGGGGGTGGGGGCCCTGCTGCAGGGGCCACAACCAGCCCCCTTCACCCGCTCCCCCCTCTCCCGCCCGCAGGACATGGGGAGCCCCAGGACCGGGCCAGCGAGACGGTGCAGGCCCCCGCGGAGGGCACAGGAGAGCAGGTGCCGGACCCAGGTAAGGCGGGAGGGCTGGGATTGCGGGAGGGCCCCCCGGGCGCCAGCCCAGGGGGGCCTCTGGCCTCAGTGGGGGAGGGGGGGCAGGGGGCCCCGGGACCCGACCCCGCTAGGGGACAGGGCCCTGCACTGACCCACCCGCCCATTTCCACAGGGCAGCCCCCGCGCGCGGCGCCTCCGCCGGCCGCGGCCCCAGCCCAGCGGATGCGGGAGTACCGGGCGCGGGTCCGCAGGCGCAGGGAGGAGCAAGCGGAGGACATCGTCCGCAGGGCGGAGGAACAGGGGGAGCGCATGATCGCCTCCGTGGACCGCATGGAGGCGGCCATAGAGCGGTCCATGGAGAAGGCCCTGGAGACAGACCGCCGGCTGGAGGCGGAGGTGCGCCTGGAGCGGAGGCGGGAGCGCCGGGAGCACCAGCGGCAGCAGGGGCTGCTCAGGGGCCTCCGGCAGGACATACAGGGCATGGTGCGGGAGCACAGTGCCAAGATGGACAGGTCCCACGACATTGGGACCTCCCTGCTCCTGCATGCGGGCACCATGTGTGCCTACGTGATGGCCGGCGCACCTCCGGGCGCCCTGCCCGCCCAGGTCCCCATGCCGGGCCCCTCGGCGCCCCCGGGCCCAGCCCTGCCGCCCCTGGCGCCCCCCCGGCCCCAGGGCCCTCGCATGCGCCTCCCAGTGCCCCCGGGCCTCCGGAGGGTCCAGCCCCCCCGGGGCGCGACCGGGGCACCGGGCACAGCTGCCCATCCGCCGCCCGGCCCCCTGCCGGGGCCGGGACCGGCCCAGGACACGGCAGGGGACACGGACAGTGGGGGGGAGGGGAGCTCCCAGAGCTCGGTGGGCCCAAGCGGCCGCACGAGGGGTCGGCCCAGGAAACGCGGGGGGATGGTGGGAAGGGGGGGGAGGGGGAGGGCCACATGAGGGCGGGTGGTGGACGGGGTCACGGGGACGGGGGTGGGGAGGGGGCACAGGGTGATTGTGTGCACTGTGTGGGCAATAAAGTGTTGTAAAGAGACAGTTGTCCCCGGCCCGTTTGTGGGGGGGACAGGGCTGTGGGACCGCGTGTACAGGGGCATGGGCACGGAACGGGGGGTGGGGCCCCCAGGGGCGGGAAGGCCCTCACAGCGGGCCCCCCCGGGCGATGTGGGTTGCAAGGGCGTTCCGGATCCTTTTGGCATACCGGTACTCCCGGGGGTTCCCTGCGTTCACGTACAGGGGAACAGGACCGGGGGGCCGGTGGGGCTCGGGGTACTCCAGGGCCGCCCCCTCGGTCTCGCACACATTGTGCAGAACGCAGCAGGCACCGATCACCAGGGCGGAGGTGGGGACGGTGAAGTCCAGGCGGCCAGCTAGACTCCTCCAGCGCTGCTTCAGGGCCCCGAAGGCACGCTCCACCACGGTCCGGCTCGCACACAGGTGGGTATTGTATACCTGCTCCGCAGGGGGGCTCGGGACAGGGTAGACCTTCATCAGCCAGCGGGTCAGGGGGTAGGCGGGGTCCCCCAGGATGCAGGGGGGCATGGGAACACCCTCGATCCACCTCATGCCCATGTCCGCGAAGTCCCCCCGGTACATGCGGGCATAGAAGGGGGAGATGGTCATGATCCTGGCGTCGTGACTCCGGCCGGAGTTGCCCGTGTAGATGTCTATGAAGCGGGCCCGGTGGTCCACCACCCCCTGCAGGTGCAGGGAGTAGTATCCGTGCCGGTTCACATACTCCAGGGCCTCCCCCGCGGCCGGGCGCAGGATCTCGATGTGTGTGCCGTCCACGGCTCCGATGCAGTTCGGGAAGCCCCCGGCCGCGAAGCCAGCCATCACAGCGCCCTGGTCCAGGAGCTGGATGGTCCTGTCGAGGAGCACGCCCTCCACAGCCTCGCACACATCCCGCACGATGCAGGCGACCGTGCTGAGCCCCACCCCGAAGTGCTGGGACACGGAGCGGCAGGAGTCGGGCGTTGCGAGGGCCCAGACCCCTATGGCCACCCGCTGGACCATGGGGATGGGCTCCCGCATGGAGGTGTGCTGCCGCTCCAGCCAGGGCGTGAGGAGCTCCGCTAGGCGCAGCAGGGTGGCCTTGCCCATCCGGAAGTGGGACCCCCACTCGGCCTCCCCCCAGTGGGCCTGGGCCCGCTCCCACCAGGCCTGGGGCCGCTCCGTGACCCATAGGCTCCGCGCTATGGGCATAGCCAGCAGCGCTGCCCGGCGGAGGGTCTGCGTTGCCCAGCGGAACCGCCTCGCGGCCCCTCGGAGCGCAGCGGGCCGGGTGAGGCTCCGGCAGGCGGCCAGCCACGCCCCCCAGGCCCGGCGCCGAGCCCTGAGCCGGCCACGGACTCTCCTGCGGGCCTGCTGGCCCCGGAGGCGCACGCCAGCCCGCAGGGCCAGGACATAGCGCAGGCGGACGGCCAGGTGCACCCTCTCGGTCAGGAGGCACAGCTGCTCAGTGTGGTCACGGTGCCACTCAGCCGCGAGCGCGAGGAACATCCAGTTCCCACCTGCCCTATCGCGCTCCATGGTGCTGGGGCCCCGGTGGGGGCTGGGAGCGCTTATGGCGGCCCGGTGCTGGTGGCTCCGCCCGGGGGTCGGCCTCGCGGGCCTGCGCGCGCCCTGTGCCGGTGCGTTCCGGCTGCTCCCGCCCCCAGCACCCCGGGCCCCCTCCCCTCGCTGTTTGTAGCGGGATGGCCTTGAAGGTGCGATTAGGCAGACAGAGAGCTCGCTGTTGTTCTCTGCAGCTGTGCCGGGCCCGCACCCCACGCCTCGCTCTGTTGTGCTACAATGTTGCGGTGCGGGCCCGTGTTCCCTGTCCCGGGGGCCGGGCCGAGCCTCTCCCGGCCCTGGGCAGTCTGTGTGCCCTCCGGGCTCCGTGTCCCATTCCCTGTTGTGCTGGACCATGGCTGGCTGCCCATCCATGGGGCTCCCGCTGTCCGGCCCCCAAGGGGCCCCCCATATCTGGGCCTTCCGCGAGACCATGTCTCTGTGCGACCTGTGGCACACCCCTGCCGTGCAGCTGCTCCTGGCCGGGCCGGGGAGCCGTGCAGGTGCCTACGAGAGCCTGAGCTCCGGGCTCCGTTACTTTGGCCATGTGGTGAGCGCCCGTGATTGCCGGCTGCATGCGGAGGCCCTGGGGCTGGCTCGTTTCCCCGAGGGGCGCATCCCGGAGGTGCTGTGCGCCCATGTGCCCTGGAGCGCCTCTGAGACCGTGTCAGCGCTGGTGGTGTGTGGTCTGGGCGCCTACTCGGAGTGCCTGGCCGAGGGTGGCCCTGCCTTGGCCGTGAGCTACTTCTCCTGTGTTCACGGGGCCCGTGGGTACCAGCGCACCCGTGGGGCGGCGTTCCAGCGGCTTCTGGAGCTGGGGCATCTTCCGTGGCCCCCTTCTGCTGCCTGCTGTGTGCCGGAGCCCTCCGCGGTGGAGATGTCATCCCTGTTGGCGGTGTGGGCGCGTGTGGATGTGCAGCTGGCCCTCACCATGCCCGATCCCTTCGAGGCCTACTACCTGATCGCCCACTACATGTCCTTGCAGGGGTACCGCCGGGGCATGCTGCACTGGCCCCACCTGGTCCACCGGGCGGGCCACCCGGGCCCTCGGGCCAGCGGGGCCCCCGGCAGCGGCCCGTGAGCCCCGCGTCGCTGGCCTGCCCCCCCCGGCGTGGTGCCCCCGTGTGGGCTCCCGCCCCGGCCCGGGGGGGGGGCCTGGTCCCCGCTGGCCGCTCCCGACCTGCGGACCCCACCTCGGTGAGCTCCCGCCCGCCTCGCTGCTTGCTGCTGCCCCTGGCCGTGGTCCTGGGCCCCCTCCATCCCCGTGACTCCGTGGGTGCTGCCTGAGCGTCGCTGGTGCTGCGGAGGAGCACCGCTGGACCCGGCTGCCCTGCCTGTGCCAGCCTTTGACTGTGGGGCCCCCTTCCTCCTCCTCCTGGCGCCCCTCCGCCGGCCTCGCTGTGCTTTGGGGGCCCCCAACGTGCCTTGCTCCGGGGGTCCCCCCCCCCCCTCCGAGACTGCCTCTGTTCCTGTGGGGGCACCTCCTTGGACTGGACTGGACTGGGGAGGTGTGGGGGTTGCTGCTGTCCGTGCCTTGCCCCGTGGTGGTGCCCCCCCCCTCCCTGCCGGTGTTCCGGGTGGGGCGTTCCGGGCGCCCCTTCCCCCCTTCCCGGCCTTTCCCTGGTGTGAGTGTGTGTGCCCGGGCGTGTGGCCGTGCATTGTGCCCTGCTGCGGGACCGCTGTGTGAGCCGGCTGTCAGCCTGTTCTCGCTCTTCCCCCCTCCCTTCCCGTTTCCCTTGTGTGGGCGTTCCCTTGAGTGCCTTGTGGCTTCGTTTGCCCTCAGTCGGCCATGTCTGTGTCCCGCCCCTGCCCGGTGCCTTGTGGGGGTTTAGCGCCCGCCGGGGGTTCGGCTGCACGTCTGTTGTGCTGCCACGGGCCGTGATGGTGCGGCCCGGTTCCGGCCCGTGGTGCCGTTCCCGGCACGTCTGTTTGGGTCGTTTTCCAACCCCCGGGCGTGGTTGCGCTGTTCGCCCCCCCTGGTGGTTCGCTGTGGTGAACCGGCCGCCCGTAACGTCTGAAATCACCCTGAGCAGTACAGTCAAACCTCTCTAGAACAAGCCGTACTTATAATGGATCATTGTTTATAACAATCCAAACTTCAAGAACCATTTCTATCAATTACAAACTTCCAAATCCTATTATTTATGATCATGAATACCCTAGTGAGCTTTTTCACTGGTTCCACAGAAGTTCATTATATTGAAGCTACGCTGTGTTTTATTTGAATCCCATAGACCTGACTTGGATGATATGTATAGTAAAATAATACTTAACATGAGTAAGGAAATTCTGAATTTGGAGGAAAAAAATCAAGAAAAAAAGAACAAAAAAGAGCTTTGAGAAATGCTAGTGTGTCTCAAGTATTTGTCTGATAGTTAGTGTCTCAGGCTGCTTGCCCACATTACGGCACCAGTGGAATCTAACAAGCAGCAAACCTCCAGCAGGGAAATTAACATGAGGGTTTGAACGTGGGTGCATGGTTAAAAACGTAATTTAAGGCGTCTCCTGTTGTTTTCAGTTATGAAAGGCAGGGTTGGATTTTGCACCCTGCCTTTTGTGGTTGAAAACGACGACGCATTAAATGACATTTTTAACCACGCGCCCACATTCAAAGCTTCATGTTAATTTCCCTGCTGGAGGTTTGCTTCTTGTTAGATTCCTCCGGTGCTGTAATGTGGGCAAGCACCCTTAGTTACTTGCATTAACTATAATTAACTCTAGCATGGAAACTCTGATATAAATCACAATAAGGTCAACTTACATAACAGATTGTAAAAGCAATTTTTCCAGCAGAGTATTATTTATTAATTTATTTGTATTGTTTTATGTTTTTATGATTGTGAAGTATTCTGAGTCCCATTTAATGGCAGGGGGATGCTATAGAAATAATATGTATGATTATGATTATGATTACACAGCAGTGTACCTGGCACTGTACAATAATTAATTAGACACAGGTCCCTATGCCAAGGAGCTCACAAGTGTAGTTGTATTGTTTCTATAGGCATCTGACTGTCTCTATAAGACTTGTTACAGTTTATGCTGTAGGCTGAACATATGAGGGAGAATTCCATTTTGCCCCCTGGCACCCATATACTCCACAAAAGGGAGGAAAATTGCTCCAAACACCATATACAAGGAGAGAGAGCAATGTCATCCATTAAATGTGTGTTGCTCTGGATACCAAAGGAACAGCAAGGGGGCTTGAGTTAACCAACACCTCTCTTACTACGTTACAACACCACACAACTCTTAACTGACAGTCCAGCCTGGAACATCTATTGAGTTATTTTCTTGGACAAACGTACCTTCATTTAGTCATGTGATAGAGCTGCAAAAGTCCCGGGTACACTTCGACTAACTAGGATCAGTGGACAAACTCTGAGGATGCAGCCTATTATTTCTACTTCTACAGCTATTAGATGGCATAGTTTTGCTTACAGCAGGGTCTGTGTATTGTTGGGGATTCATTCATTTACTTGTTTCTCTTCACTCTTCTCTTAATTTTTCCTTTTACCCCAATTCCCTCTCTTACCTGTCCTTTAATTTAATACTTCCCTTTTATCTGAAGTGACAAAACCGAATTAAAACAGCATATTAAAAATATTGTAAAATCCACTGGAAACCATCCAGAACCCTACTGCAACGCATGCTCCCGCCTACCCTCGCCATGAGTGGGGAACAGCATCCGAAGGAGCGCGACTTGCCCCGCCCCCAGCAGAGGGATGGGGCAACGGGGAACCACGTGGGCAGTGCCACTGATCTCGCGATGCGAGACTTGATGGACGGCATGTTTAAATCTTTCAGGACGCCCGCAGTCACTAGGAGGACGGCATGGAAGGAGCTACAGGCAGCAGCTCCTGCGCGCTTCCTCAATCCAGCGTTTTCTTTTTTCAATTTGTTGGCGCGTCCTGGGCGGGCGGCGAGGAATCATCTGGGCGGGCGGCAAGGCAGACTTGGGTCGGGACCGAGGTTTGTGCGTGCAAGCGGGGTGGAAGACACCCACCCCCATAGCTTCGGAGGTACACCTGGGGGCTATAGCTCCTAATCCACAGCCCCCCACCCCGAACGCCCTCCACACACTGTCTGGCGGACACGGCCCCTGGGGAAAGGGGTCAGGGAGAGCAGAGCCCCATCCAGTGAGCAGCCAGAGTTTTGCGTGTGCAAGCGGGGTGGAAGCCCACCCCCCCCACCGCTTTTCGCAGCCTCACCCGGAGGTACACCTGGGGCTATAGCTCATCGCTACCTGGCGGACACAGCCCCTGGGGAAGGGGTGAGCAGTCAGATCCGTGGGCTACAGCTCCTAGCCCACTACCACCCCCACCCCCACCGCTCTCCACACCCAATCCGGACGGATCCGGCCCCAGGGAAGGGATCGGGGAAGCAGAGGCCCAGCCGTGAGCAGCCTGATCGGGTTTGGGGGGGGGGAATTGCCCGCGCTGCCATGGGGAAGAAGAAGGGGGACCCCAAAGCCCCCAACAAGGCTGGTGCGGGAGGGGACCGAGCGCGAGGGGAGTCAGCCTGGGCCCAGCAGCAGGCTGAGGCCGTGCTGGTGTCCCTTCAGCAGCGCATGGGGGAGCATGAGGAAATTCTGAGGGGGTTGGGGCAGCAGGATGTTGCCCAGCAAGGGGTTGGGCCAGCGGTGGTGGGCACTCCAGGCGGCGGCCAGCACTGTGGGGCCCCATCACCTCCCGACCAGGGCACAGAGTTGCTGGAGGAAGGGCCGAATCAGGCCCGGGGTGTGGAAGGGCCGACTCTGGTGCCACCACAGGAGCCCCCTGTCGCGAGAGGGTCCAGGCAGGCACAGAGGCCCGTTCGGTTTAGGGATTATGAGGAAGTGGGCTGGGTGCAGCGGCTGACGAGCGATGGCTCATCTACAGAGATGCGACGCAGGGGAACCACCCACCCAGGTAGGCGGGAATCGCCGCCAGGTACCCCTTCCCCGCCCAGGCGGGGTAGGAGGGCCACCCCTCCTAGCAGGCAGGGATTCCCGCAAGGCACACACCCCCGCCCTCGCGGGGGGCAAGATGCAATTTGTCTCCAGATAGGTTAGGTGTCATACCGCCAAGATGCAGGGGTCAGAATGATCTATCCATGGAAGTTCTGGATTGTCTGGACGCCTTTGTGGGGCGAATGGAGGTGCTGGAGGCGACAATGCACTCGCTTGCATCGGAAAGACACCCGGGGGCACATCAGGATGAGCCAATGGCGCAGCGTGGCAGGGTCCGTGGGCAACACGGGGGTCTTCACCAGCAGGGGGCGGCAACAGCACACCATCAGTGGGAAGTCGAACTGCAGCAGGTTCAGAGGGATCTATCCATGGAAGTTCTGGATCGTCTGGACATCTTTGCAGGGTGAATGGAGGCACTAAAGGCGACGGTGCGCTCACTTGCATCGAAAAGACACCTGGGGGCACATCAGGACGAGCCAACGGCGCAGCGTGATGGGGTCCACGGGCAACATGGGGGTCTTCACCAGCAGGGGGCGGCAACAGCACACCATCAGCGGAAAGTCGAACTGCAGCAGGGTCAGCCGGAACAGCTGAGGGAATCAACAGCGATTGCAGGTAACGGTGCCGATGTATCACAGGCAGCGGGGTCAGCAGCCCATTGCACCTGTACCAAGGTGGGAAGAGCCCCGACGGCGAGTGGAGAACCACCCGCTCAGCTGACGTTGGGGTGGATTGGGTCCTGGGTCCCATGGCCTGAGAAACTGGCTGGGGGGGGGTCACAGCACAGTCCCAACTGCATCCAATGCAAGGGCGCAGTGTGGTGCCGATACAGTGGGGCAGGTGTGGGCACAGGGCACCCCCACACAGGTTGGCCAGGGTGCTGTGGTTCTTCCCCCCGTTACTCCCCCTTTACCAGGCACCTACATGGAGCTTGATGCCCTGTTGGGTGCCCACCTCACTCAAGCAGTACGGGAAAAAATTTGGAAGGGGGAGTATGTGGATATAGTCTCTCTACTATATACTGAGCTGATCCTGGACCCTGCGTCCAAGGAAGAGGAAAAGGAGAAAGAAAGGTTTAAGAGACCAAAAGTTGACCGCAACTGGGCAAACTGGTCTGCTGCCTTCTTGGTCCTGATGTGCGTTATGCTGCAGACGATCCCCGGTCGGACAGTTGAGCTCCTTAAGTAACTCGACATCGTGAGGAGGGTTTACAATACGGGTAACCCGGGGGCTTGGCTGTGCTACGATGAGGGATTTAGGAAGCGGGCAGCCATTAAGCCAGGACTCAGATGGGACATATGGCTAGAGTGTATGGTGAGCACCAAGAACATCACCAAGATGGACAGTGGCCATGCCCTGGCATCGGGGGTGGTAGCCTATGTTAATGACCCCTTTTTGGTGGAAGGGCGGTGGCCAAACTCGAAGGGGCCCACATGCTGGGATTTTAATGGGGCGGGGGGCTGTGCCCGCTCCTCATGCCGGTTTCGACATGCCTGTTCGCATTGCTCAGGTAACCATGCAGCATGTCATTGTAACAGGGTCCACCAGCAAGGGAGAAATAGGCAGCCTGCTAGGCAGCACCAGACTGGGGGGTGGGGGGGAGAGGTAATAACAAGGGCGCCAACGCCAGTTAGGCATAAGGTCCTGAGCTGCACCCTGGCCGATTGCCCTGCCCGGGGAGAAGTTAAATATGTAGTGGATGGTTTTAGAAGGGGTTTTCGGATACCGGCTGAGGGCGTCCAGCCAAGAAAGTGGGTGGAGAATTTGAAGTCAGTCAAGGGAATGGAGCACCTGGTGCATGCCGAGATCCAGAAGGAATTGGTGGACGGCAGGGTGGATGGCCCCTTTCTGTCCCCGCCCTCCCCTGGGTATCACATGTCCCCCTTAGGCATAGTCCCCAAAATAGCGCCGGGCGAATTTCGCCTCATTCACTGCCTCTCCTATCCAAAAGGGGGGGTCGGTGAATGACGCGATCCCGGAAGACCTGTGCTCTGTCCGCCATGCGTCATTCAATGCAGCGGTGGACATGGCAAAGGAGTGCGGCCCGGGGGCGCTGATGGCAAAGTGTGACATTAAGTCAGCTTTCCAGTTGCTGCCGGTCCACCCGGACGACTGTGAGCTATTTGGATTTCAATTTCAAGGAAAACTTTATGTCGACAAGGCCATGCCCGTGGGCTGTTCTATTTCATGCTGAGCCTTCGAACGATTCAGCTCGCTCCTCGACTGGCTGGTACGGTACTGGGCCTGGATTCGGCATGTCATTCGCTACATAGATGATTTCCTGTTCCTCGGCCCTGACGGCACAGGGGAGCGCGAGTGCCTCCTGCATACATTTATAGACTTGTCACAGGAATTGGGGTCCCTTTAGCCCCGGAAAAGATGGTGGGGCCTACCACGGTTCTAAATTTTCTCGGGATCGAGTTAGATACGGTATCGGGCGAGTCACGTCTCCCAGGGGCGAAGGGAATTGGCAATGTTGTAGGGAGGAGGAAGGTCACGGTTAGGGAGTAACAGAGCCTGATAGGAAAGCTGAATTTTGCCTGTCACGTGGTGGCACCGGGCCGGCTTTCTTGTCCCGGCTCTATGCCATGGCGCCGGGCAACAGCAGCCCCCACTATCATGTACGGGTGACTACCGAAATCAAGGAAGACCTGGCAATATGGCAGGCCTTCCTTGGGGGTTTTAACGGGGTCAGCCTGTGGAGACAAAAATTCCTGCTGGAGGCACAATTGCAGGTCCAGAGCAATGCAGCAGGAGCATTGGGTTTTGGCCTGTATTTTCAAGGTAGGAGGTGTTCAGCCAAGTGGCCGGAGGCATGGGTCCTGGAGGGGGTGACTCGTGACATCACCTTTTTTGAGTTGTTCCCTATTGTACTGGCTGTTCCGTTGTGGCTGGATAAGTTCGCTAATCGCTCTGTTCTATTCTGGTGTGATAACGCTGCAGTGGTGCAAGTGATAAATTCCCAATCCGCTAAATCAGCCAGGGTTATGGGACTGGTCCACTCCTTCATACTGCAGTGTTTGGCTAATAACATCTTGTTCATGTCGAGGCATGTTCCCGGAATTAACAACGGCATAGCCGATGCTCTCTCTCACCAACAGATGGAGCGTTTCCGTCTTCTGGTGCCGGAAGCCAACCTGGAACCCGAGGTTGTGCTGCCTGACATGTGGAACATTGGACGTTTCAGCTATTCGAGGCAGTTCAAGGGGCCCTAGCGCCTAGCACGCAGCGGGCGTACCAAAGGGCTTTTTCTGAATTCCAGGAATTCAGGGCAAAGAAAGGGTGGCCCCTGGGTTTCCCCATTGCTGAAGCTCAGGCACTGCAGTTTGCTCTCAGGCTGAATTCACAAGGTCTGTCCCCCTACACTATTGGAGTCAAGCTGGCTGCAATTTCCTTCACTAGCAGGTTGGTGGGGTACCCCCCACCTGATCAAGGTTTCTTTGCCAAGAAACTGTTAGAGTCTTGGACACGGAAGCAGGGCACGCCTCAAGATGTCAGGCAGCCCATCACCCCCGAGATACTGAGGGCGATTTCGGCAGGGATAGGGAGGATAGCTGAAGGTGAGTTTGAGGCCGCTCTCTTCGAAGCGGCCTTTAAATTGACATTCTTTGGGGCTTTTAGAGTGTCCGAGCTAGTGGCAGCCTCCAAGAGGGACAAGGAACACAGGGTAATTAGCAACAGGGACATATCTAAGGCGGAGGAATCGTTGGATATTAGGCTGCGGACTTCAAAGACAGACCAGCGACAGCAAGGTATTAACATATGGCTCCGGAGGGCTGTGGACCCAGAGCTTTGCCCGGTCTTGGCAGTGAGGCGGTATAAAGGAATACGCCCCCCCAGTGGCCGGGCCGTTTCTTGTCCACATAGATAGTTCAGCAGCAACTCGCTACCAATTCTCAGCAGTACTGCAGAAGGCGCTGACGGTGGCGAATTTGCCCGTCCATGGGTATGCATCTCACTCTTTTAGAATTGGGGTGGCAACCTACGCAGCAGGGTTGGGGGTGTCAGATAGCGAGATAAGAAGGTTCGGTAGATGGAGGTCAGCCGCATTCCGCACCTATGTAAGGGGATCCATGCAATGATCAGGGCTCTCGCTAACCAGCCCCTGTCTTCGTCCAGTTACAGGCCCCAGGATGACGGATCAATGAAAGTTGATTTGAATGATGGGGCACAGTATTGTTTTCTGGGCAGGATGTATGGCTGGGAGCTCCCACTGGGGCACACAGCTGGGTCTGGGTGACAAAGCCGAGGTGGTGTGGAAGGCCAGAAGGGCCATGAGATGGGAGCAACTCATGCCGCTCATTCACGAAGATGCCAGGGGGGTGCGCCCACACATTCTTGTGATCCACCTGGTGGAGAACAACATTTCCCAGATGTCCGGCTTTGAGTTGGTGGTAAGGATGAAGCAGAACTGGGCAGAGATAGCCCGTTTGTTGCCTTCCACTCTCTTAGTTTGGTCCGACATGCTCGAACGGATTACTTGGGCGAAAGCGATCCATCCGGGCAAGGTGGATCGAGTCCGCCACAAGATAAATAAAGAAATGGGTAGGTTGGTATCTGAAAAGGGGGAGTGGTCATAATCCATGCAGACATCCGTTTTTCTAGTCCTGAATTGTTTCGATCTTACGGGGTGCACGATCAGAGGAGGGGTTGAATCTATACCTGGCTGCATTGAAGGGTCGGCTGGCTCAATTGTGTTGAGGTCGGGGTTGGGGGTAGAAACCAACCAAGAAAATTGATGGAGATTTGTGGTGGCAGGGGCCCAGGATGTTTGTAAACTTACTGTCATGCATAGTAAAGTTAGAGTGTGTGGGAAGGCATCTTCTTAAGAGATGGAGCAAGGGTTAAGCCAAGGTAGGGACGGCCGGCTTAAACCCCAGCTTAGGAGGGAGAGGTGAGCTAGACGGACGAGGACAGGGATGGTCCCATAAGGAAGCTTCCGCCTCCCTCCTACTTTGGTCACTAGAGGGTGCCCCTCTTTCCCCGATCAGCCGGACGGCTGAAGTGAGAGTGACCTAGTGCACACACAGTCAGCAGTACCGAGGGACATCGGGCCGCTGGGTGAAGTTTAGGTAAGCTAAGTTTTAAGTAATTTCCATGTCAAATTTAGTATAAGGGGCCTGGGAGGGAGTATACCCCCTCCCCGACTTGGTAAACGAGTTAATAAATGTGTGGCCTTTAACCCAACTTTCTTGGTGTGTTTTGCCTTATTCCTGGATGCGGTGGCAACTGGAACCTCTAGCAAACATATCCAGATATAGAGATAGAAACACACCTCCTCCCTCTACCTTTTTTCTCCCATCTCCAATAATCCAAGCCCTACACTTGTTCAGCAAATCATCTCGAGTTTTATTTTTAGAAGTCCAACTATTTAAAATGCACAATTTTCCTGTAAACGAGTTGTCCCTTGTGGGCCCCGACACTCCCACATGTCCCGACACCCACAGTCTTTGAAACAGGCTCACAAGTTCTCCGAGTGTCCACTGCACGACTTCTGGCTCTTCCGACCTCTGAAACTCTTGCTGCTGCTCTTTGTTCTGCCTCCGTCTGCAACACCTCTGGCTGCTCGGCTCCTCTGCCCTCTTGAGCTGGACTCAGCACCAGCATGTTGTCCAAACATTTGAGGGAAGCCCCAGCTCCCCAACTGGCCCATGCCAGCATCAACACCAGGTCTGACACACAGACACACAATGCCATGGACATAGTACATCTTGATTTCAGCAAAGCATTTGACAGTCCCCTATGATATTATTCTTGACAAGCTGGTTAAATATGGGCTAGATGCCATGATACTTACAGCTGGTTGAAGAACCGTACCGAAAGCGTGCTCATAAATGGCTCCCCATCAATCCGGAGGGACGTATTGAGTGGGGTGCTTCAGGGCTCGGTCCTGGTCAACATCTTTATTAATTTAATCTATATGATGACCAGCACAGGGGGTGGGGTAGGAAAGACCTTAATGAAACCCAAATAAACCAGCCAGGTTTATCTGGCTTTCATTTCCAAACCTGAAATAGCCAATATTGGCCTTTTCCTGGTCTTTCGCATTTTGAGGTACACATTCCTACTGGGGAACATTTCTCAAGGATTGGCCCCTCTCGTGAATTCAATTGCCGAGGCTGAGCCTGGGAAGCTTTCCAACAAATTAAGCCCTGGGATACTTAAGCCCTGGGATACTGAAAGAGGGCTGCTCCTACCATTTCGGCCAAGCAGACAGAGCTGAATTCTCCTGGCCAATGACTGCCATTTGTTATTATAACGAGGTGGAAGAAAGGAGGAGGAGGAGGAGGTGGCAGGGAGGGGACTGAATTTTTCCCTGGTCACCTTGGGGTTAGCCTTATTTCTCAGGACACTGGACTTGAGCTATCCTCTCTAGCTGCCCTCACCTTTGGGGTCAGCTAGGAGTTGTTGACCTACAGGGACAAACCGTTATTGTGGACAGCCGATGATGAGTGTTAGGTCATTCAGGAGGGAGAATAGGGAGACTATTGAGATTGTGGTGGGCTGGAGGAGGTATGGCAGGGAGTGGGGAGGGAGGGGTTTGAAAGGAGGAATTGGCATCTTGCACACACAGGTAGACAAGTGGTACCCATCCTCCTGTCATGCTCCTTTGCATCTTGGGACGTTTAGGGGCTGAGGCCAGGGGTACCTCTGATCTACCACTGTTGCTGTTCAATGCAAGATTAGTGGTTAATAAAACATCTACACTCTATTACTTGGTCCAGATCTGTTTATATTTTGCCCAGATGGTTCCACCAGATAGGGTTTAAACAGATTGCCTGTTTGGGAGATGGTGCGCAGATCTCCACACATCCATTCTATCAACTGATCTGGCTTGTCCACCCATGTATTTCAGCACCTTCCACATGTGCAATAGTCAAAATATATTTTTGTGAACGCTATCAGTGTCCATATCTGATCACTAGGAAGACTGTTGCCATACTGAGCTGTGCATCAATGCAGTGTAAACCATCTGTTTATATCAAACTTGTAAACAAGCACAATTCTGAAAGACCTCTCCTATAGATGACATAAAAAAATGTTTCATCATCACTACTGCTGCAGGATCTTCTCTCCCTTAAATAAATAGCTGCTCAGGATGCATGCTTTCCAACACAGTCTTCATTTTATAAAGCCTTGTTCAAAATGGAGCCTATAGATTGCACCTTGTAAAAGTGCAGTAAATACCCAAATCATTAGCTTCAAAACTCACTTTATCCACCTTGTCAGTGTCACAATTCAAAAAGATTTCAGAACTGAAGGATCGTCTTGTGTGCATGTTTTGAAAGCAAGTACCAATAACAGCTTCTATTTCAGTTTTCTATATATACACCTCATTCTCCTTATAATAGTGCACTTTGTTAGAACATTATTTCCACTAAAACATGGGTGCAGTCATGGCTCCCAGCATTTTTAATCAGTACTGTACTCCAGGGTGGGCAGTCTCCACCTCTCCTGGGGTACAGTACAGGTTTAAGATGTTGGGAGCCATGGCAGGGAACAGCCCTACATGCAGGCAGGAGGGTGGCCAGCTATGCAAATTTTAGAGGACACATGAGAAATACAGGTTGCAGGGCTGCACTGAAGCTGTATTTCTCATACGTTTCCTCTAAAATTTCCATAGCTGGCCACCCTAGCAGGCAGACAGTGAAAGCAAAGCCCAAACAGCTGCTGGTCTCATACAGAGCTGCAGGGAGAGGGGCCTTACAGCAGAGAGGAGGTCACTGGCTCCCAGTTACTACAGTAGCAACACCCTCGGCCCTGGAAGGGATGACAAGAGGTCAACAGGGGCAGCCTCACCTGTGGGGACACTGGGGGGGCGGGGGGAAGAAAGGCCTGAGAAGGGGTGCCAGTGGAGGGGATAAGAGCAGCTTGAGAAGTGGCACGGACGCAAGCAGAGCCTGAGTGAGGGCAGCTGGTTATGCCAAGGGTGGGTCAGGTGGTCAGGGATCACTTACTGAGATAGGAGGATGACAGGTGGGTGGAGCCCACCTTATTAGAGGGTGGGGAGGCAGGGAATAAGCTCACCAAATAGGGAGGGATCACATTGAAGCAGGGCGTGGGACCTACTGGGCCACCATAGTACTCCATTGGCTGGCAGGACCTACCTACCAATAGAACTGGAAACTCAGCTGCTAAAATCACTCTCCCCACAGCTCCAGAGTGAGTGAAGGAACCAGTCACTAAAACTACAAAAGAGCTGGCAGTGGCTCCAAGGTAGTGCTGGTCCGTTTACCTGCTCTGGAGCCATGGGGAGGACTTCAGAATCAAAGTACCAACTGAAAGGGAAAGAGCCTCTGCTTTCACTCCCAAGCTACCATGCTTACCCCTCCCTATAACATGGATTCGGTTATAACATGGTACAGGGGATGGCTTCAAAATACCGTGTTGTAATGAGGGTACAGTGCATCTTAATGTTGATACGCCTACCAGCAACACAAACCCTCAAACTGTGCTCGTCCTTGTCTACAGCAAAATAGCTGACCAATAGCCCGCATTTGATTATCAGCAGCAAAAAGGCTCCTGGGACACCGAACTTATAAACACAGATAATTCAGTAAATTCATCCCTTGTGCCATTCAACCTTCATCTCAGTAAAATTAAACCAGGGTTGCATTTGATGCAATAAACATTTTTTTGTAAAATGAACACACAGTTACGTTATTACTTTCTGGCATTAAGTGTCTGTTTTGGTGGTAGCAATCTAGAAAGGAGTGAAAGTTCACTTCTTTGTGCTCTGATTCAACCATACGTTAGGCTCGGCTGGGAAAATGGCATTTAGGATATGGAACAAAGAAAAGGTTAGTGTTGTAAGCAAAGTATTCATTTGAGTGGCTTACGGATAAGTTCCTATTTATAGGAGGTCAAACAAAGTGCACATTTCTTCAAATACCTGGTACATGTTTTCAGCATCAATCTGTGTTCTATCCTGTAATTAGCACTCGCTGAAATTCACAATACTACCAGGAGTCAAATGTGTTTAGAGAGGGGAAGCCAGGAGCAGCTTTTTACCATCCCTCGCACTGGGATGGTTACGTGCTGTGTTATCCTTAGAATGGGCAAATGGATGCGCTGATTCAGTGAAATTCAATTTTTTAATCAAGCTGATTAATAATTCTGGACAGATACTGGCAGTCTCAGCACCCACCCAGTCAGTGTTTGTTTACACAGGTAGCACAATCCTTTGGCTGGGTATTGGCAATGCTTGCTCTAAAAGCCAGCATGACTCAAATGGAAGTGAACAGGACTCCTACCAGCACCAAGTGCTAGTACCACAGCTATTCGTTTTTTGTACTGGGCATACCTATTTCCTGGGTATTTAGGAGCATGTGTGCATCTAGTACATCAAGATGTACTTCACTGGCTTTCCATCTAACTGTTCCATGTTTCCAAATATTTTGCATTCTGCTTCTCTCTTTTCATTGCCTTCAGAGCTGGATGAGTTAAGAACATAAGAGCTGCCATACTGGGTCAGACCAATGGTCCATCGACCCCAGCATCCTGTCTCCGACAGTGGCCAATCCGGTTGCTTGAAGGACCCAACAGGTCATTATGGGGCAAATCTATTCCCTGTTGTTCACTCCCAGCTCCCGACAGTAAGAGGTTACATTTCCCAAACCTACCTGGCTAATAGCTGCTAATGGACCTATCCTCCAGAAACTTGTCCAATTCTTTCTTAAACCCAGTTATACGACTGGCCTTGACCACGTCCTCTGGCAACAAATTCCACAACTTAATTGTGCGTTGGGTGAAAAAATACTTTCTTTTATTAATGAATACATTAAACAAAACTGGTTCCAGTACTGATCCCTGGGGAACTCCACTATTTACTTCTCTCCACTGTAAAAATGGACTGTTTAGTCCTACTGTTTACTTCCTATCCTTCAGCCAGTTACCAACTCATAATAGGACACTGCCTCCTATCCCATGACTTTTTGATTTCTTCAAGAGTCTCTCATGAGGGACCTTAGCAAATGCTTTCTGAAAATCCAGATATACTATTACCAACTGGATTCCCCTTATCCACATGCTTGTTCACACCCTCCAAAAATTCCAATAGATTAGTGAGGCACGACTTTTCTTTGCTAAATCCATGTTGACTCTCCGCCATTAACCCATGTTTATCATATGCCCCATGATTCTGAAGACACCCATTGAATCCTTGTCACTGCTCCTTTTAGTTTCTTTCTAACTAGTTTCCTCATTTTAGCATAGTCTCCTTTTTTAAAGTTAAATGTTACTGCAGTAGTTTTATTTACCATTCTCCCTCCATTATGTCAAATTCAATTATATTATTATCACAATTGCCAAGCGGCTTCACCACCATTACCTCTTGCACGGCTTAGGACTGTGCTCCACTTAGGACTAGATCTAAAGTAGTTCCTCCTCTCGTTGGTTCGAGAACCAGCTGCTCCAAGAAGCAGTCACTTACAGCATCTAGAAACTTTACCTCCATATCACACACAGAGGAGACATTCACCCAGTCAATATTAGGATAATTGAAATCACTCATTATTATTGTGTTACTGATTTTAGTAGCCTGTCTAATCTCTGCTATCATTTTTTAATCAGTCTCACCATCCTGGTCAGGGGGATGATAGTATAGCCCCACTGCTATATACTTCCCCATTACACATGAAATTTCTATCCATAGAGATTCCAGAGTACAGTTCTCTTTCTGTAAAATTTTAATCCTAGTTGACTCAATGTTGTCTTTAACATATAGAGCCACCCCACCACAAGCTCGATCTACTCTATCATTTTGATACATTTTGTACCCTGGTATTACTGTGTCCCATTGGTTATCCTCATTCCTCCAGGTCTCTGAGATGCCTATCATGTCTAAATCTTCATTTAGTGCTAAAAACCCTAATTTTCCCATCTTACTTTTTAGACTTCTAGCATTTTCATATAAACACTTAAATGTATTATTTTTATTCTTATTCTTAGTCTGCTCATTATAAGTAATCATTTCAGGTATTTTGGAATCCTTTATATTTGTCTGTTCTGCACTGATTTCGACCTGAGCTCCCTCGACTTGTGTCCTAGTCTCTATATTAGGATACTCTAATTTCCCTGAATTAACAGCATCCTTTTGAGATGCCACAGTCTGAACCACGCGCTCCTCAGCTCCTGTTGGCTTTCCCCCAGATTCTAGTTTAAAAACTGCTCTAACTCCTTTTTAATTTTTTGCGCCAGCAGTCAGGTTCCGTTCTGGTAAAGGTGAAGCCCATCCCATCAAAATAGGATCCCCCCTCCTCAAAAGGTTCCCCAGTTCCTAATGAATCTAAAGCTCTCCTCCCTGCACCATCATCTCATCCACGCACTGAGACTCTAGAGCTCAGCCTGCCTCTGAGATCCTGCGCCTTGAACTGGGAGCATTTCTGAGAATGGTACTCTGGAGGTTCTGGACTTCAGTCTTCTGCCTAAAAGCCTAAATTTGGCCTCGAGAACCTCCCTCTTACATCTGCTTATGTCATTGGTACCCACATGTACCACAACTGCCAACTCAGAACTGCCCAGAACTCTCTAAAATTATGTCTAGGTGCAATGTGAGGTCCGCTACCCTTGCACCAGGCAGGCAATTTACCATTCTCTCTTCCTCTGCTTCCTGTGCTCTAGCAACTACATTCCAGCACTATTGGCATGTGCCTAGGTTGCCTTTTCCACTCACATATAACTCCCTGCTGTTTCTTACTTGTTCTGCCTCTCAGGTCACAAGCTGAGACTGACCACCCAATCTGCCACCAACTAAGAGAGCTCATGCTCTTCTAGAGAAGTGGATCCCAAACCTCATAGGTAACTGAAAAATGTCATGAAGCACTGAAGAATCTGGCAGGCAATGCGTGGATGAGTTGGAAGAAATTTAAATGCAATGCAAGGGTAGCACTTTAGGGGTAATGGAAGGTCATTTGAGGGTGGTGGGAGGACTTTATGAACAGGATGATGTGGGTTGATATCCCTCACTTTAAGATTTTGGAGACCCATGTCTCACACTACAATATGGAATGTGGAGCATAAGCATAAGTAGCACGTGTGTGTTTTTCATATTGCTTACATCATTCTTACTACCATACTTTTTCACTGTGTGGAAATGGGAGAGTTTATGCAAAATGTGTTTTATAAGAAAATGGCATCTAGGGGAAGCAAACAAGGGATTTTTTTCCCACCTTAAACTCATCTCTTCATGCTCTTCTCTATTAAGATTAATCACTTTCTGAGATTGCACAATGAGTTTGGTTAGGTTGGAAACAGACAAAAAGGTAGAGAATTAAAAGATTTCTTTAGCAGAAAGTCAATGAAAAAGTCAATGATCAAAACAGTACTTTTATCAAAATTGTTTACCTAATAAGGAATTCAAAAAGTAACTCAAGTTCCATAAAGATAGGCCTAGTTTTGATCTAATAAATAGCATTTCAAACAGCAGGGAACCTAGCCCATACTACTGGAAGTGGCACATGTCTGCACAGGACAAAACCAGTCCTATTTGCTATTTAATAAAACTGGATGCATTTTGTTCAGCAGAGTTTTGAAAATGATAAAGGGAAGGGAAATATGACCAGATCTAACACACACCATAAAGTATAGTTTAAATGAGAATTGGTGTGACACAACTTACCACCCAGAGCATGGTTTTCTCAAACAGAATTCAGTTTACATTTTTAAAAAGCAGGAGCCCAAATCATGTACCTGATGGGAGGGGCAGAGATGCAGGAGTCTGCTATGAGCAGAGTTCTCCTCAGCAATTTTCACAAAATGGAGACTGCTGGCTTTAGGAAGCCCAGCCAGATCTGAGAAGGGAACGTGCCATCTGTGAAAAACAAAGTGGGGGCTGAAAGCATGGAACGTACAACTAGATACCGAGGGTGAAAAAAGACACAATGGTAACTCCACTCTAACACCGCTTTAAAATTTCTTATGCATAGGGCACTAATACAGCCCTGCAACATGCATAAGAAATGTTAAAACTGTGTTAAAGTGGAGTTAGCGTCGGAGGAAGGGAGGGGGGTTAATAGTGTGGGGGGGATTTTTAGGAGATTTTTAGATGTTTAATTTAATTTTTGTGTTGATTGTTTAAAATTGTTGTTATTTTTGTCCTGTAAGCCACCCCGAGATGCTCTGGGCATGAGGGGGCGGTTAATAAATGTAACTAATAAATAAATAAATAAATAAATGTCTGTTTTCATGCCAAGAGAGAGCCAGGAAATGTTTCACATTGGTCTTTGTGAACCTATTATAAGTGTCTGCCATCTTACTAGCATGACATCCAGTAGAGAAGGCTATTATATCAGCTATTTTCCATCCTGCAAACTCAGGATTTTCCACCCCAATAAGTCATGAGCCGAAACCCCAAAATTAATTTGGATTCTTCTGTATTTATCTTTTGGTTTCTGAAGCATCAAAGTGCATGGCAGTCAGGTTCCCATCCAAGAGTGCTAGAAAATGCTTTGGTCGCACTCAGTTATACTATTGAATGTATATCCTAAATTAATTGCAGTTCTCTAAGATAATTTAGGTCACAAAACTTACAGTGAAGTATGGCAGGGCCAAAGACAAACTATGTAATAGGGTTGGCTAGTTAATGAAACGTGTCATCATAGGAAATGAGACTAGCTCAAACTTTGCCTATAGGACATGCAAAGCCCACCTTTTAATACTTTCCCCACCATAACTGGAACAAGGAAGAAGAATGGAAGTAAAAAGTAACATGAAAATTTTCATTCAAGAACAGGCTCTAGAGCATAGTGGATAGAACAGCAGCAGTAGAAGCTCAATTTTGGCCTTTAAAGAGTATTTCAATTTAACTCACCTATGCAATGTTTAAAGATGCATTTCATAAACTCCTAGGGTACCCTACCCACACTTCACACTTTCCTTTAACAAAGAATTGTTCTAAAAAACAATAACTCTATATTATGTAAATGTTCAAATCAGTTAAGTTTACCAGACGTAAGGTCCAAAAAGCTTCTGAAACAGGATTCTAATTTAGATGCTTTTACCAACTTTTTTTTTAAAATGTTGGACTGCATTGTTGACAAGATAATTTGCAAGGCATTATTCGTGATGTTTCTCTGAGTTTTTCTCAGATTTTTCTCTAACTTTTTGGAGGTTTTAAAACTTGTATAATTATCTAAATGACAGGTCATTTGTTTCTAAGAGTTAGAGAAAAATTTGCTAGAAATAAATGTGTTGTGTGGAAATCACCAAACAAGAAGCATAAAAGATAAAAAGGAAGAGGAAATTTTAGCAGATATTTCTTAACTTGAAATCACAGTTTGCAAAGCTCTTACAGTTTCTATGATCCTGTTTCTGTAATTAATTTGTATCACTGCATGCACTGCATCATACATGTAACATGAAGACATGAATGTTGAAAACTGATATGATACTAAAAAAGGTTTCACAAGTATCTTAGCTCAACTATAGTTATTTATATAAAATTACTTCAAATACTTCTTCAAGAAGGAAACAATTTGGAGTTCAAGTTGAGCAGCACAATAATAACTGAAAATGTATAGTAGTTCTGTTATTCCCATCACTAAATCACAGAATAGGGTCTTTGTCAGAGTTGCCTTTATAAACCCTTGTTCTCAGAGGATTTATAATGGCATAAAATTTGTTCTGGTCAAATGCTTTGAGGTCTGTTTTCCAATTGTTGCATAGGGGATTGGTTTGCAACTCCCACTAGTGTTCATGGGAGATATCTGGGCAAATCTCTGGGAGAATAAAGCCAAAAACATAAGATAGCTCATTCTAAGGAGTATTTATTTTTAATATTCGATATTTTGATTAAAAATATGCTTTCGTTTACAGGCACAGGGAGAAAAACGTTCATGATCTTGGCACAACTAATGCTCCGGAGATTTTATTAAACTGAAATTTCGTTGACTAAGTCTATAATATAAATTGCATAGAGAGGGAATGATGACAGTTATTATGTACTAGAGTACTTTTAAATCAACAAAAATATTAGCTATGAGGAAACATTTCTGAAGCACCTGGCACTAGGTACAGTTTGATCCAGGATTTTGGACTAGATGAACTACTGGTCAGAATTTGAATGGCAGTTCCTGTTTTTTTAGGCTGAAGGGGTATGAACAGGGTATGTGCAACTAACTGAGGGCACGTAGCAGCTATGGCTAGTGGTGATCAAATAGCTCCTTGACTTTTACTACATCTGCGGAGAATTATTTTCTTCCTCATTTCTAAGATAAGTTCCTTAAATTGTGTGTGCAACGGGTGATTTTATCTTGGTGCACATATTGAATGCCCATCTTGACAATCTAGACTGCCAAAATTGGTTCATATACACAGATAGAGTGTGACTATAGAAATCACCATAGAAATTGGTGACAAATAAAACCACCAATTATGAGTGTGACCCCAACCTTCACAGTATGACAGAGACTAAAGGATTTCTAGGACCCATAGCAGAGATGTCAGCTTCTCCTTTTATTTCTAAATATACCATCCAATATTACAGGAAGTCTGACTAATAGTAAAGAAACCATCAATTTAACTTTGCAAATTTCCAATCCATGTCTAACTTCCCCTTTCTAAGCAAGCCAGCTGGAAATAAACAGTGACTGGTACTGCAAATCAGCTGCCAGTTTTCTAGTTCCCTCTGTATTTAAGGTCAAGGTGTGGTATGGACTGGAGATAGCAATTGTTTCTGTGTTGGATCACCTTCCTCCATTCTACACAGAAGAATGGACATCCTTACTCATACTGACAAACCTCTGTAATACAATGAAATTGATATCGCTGATTACCAAATGCTCATTGTCGGCGCACCCCAATGAGACACGGAGACCTGTGTTGGTTAAATGCTGGCCGCATTCTTTATTGTAATCTGTCAACTCAGGAGGCCGGTGGAAAATTGCCCGGCAATTCTGGGTCCAGTATGCTAGCTAAGAACAATAACCTTATTAACTTGGTCACTGACGTGGATGTGCCCTCCAGCGTCAGTGCTGTTCTCAATACACTTCCCCCTTCAACAACACCAAGGCTCTGGCCGAAATGGGGGAACAAGCCCAACTCTGGGCACAAGCCAGGAGGTAAGTGGTTTCTGCCCGGCGGACAGCGCATGTCCTTTCCGGCCATCAAAACCCACCCCTCCCGGGGTCATGACCCCAGCGCGGGCTGTGCCCCGCCTCACGCTGAGTCTCACTTCCCCATCTCTTAAGGAGATGTCTCATCCTATCCTACTTAATTCCTATTTAACCTACAATCGCATACTGGACCCCTGCCACAAAGGGGGAGACAAACTTGTCATTCCCCGCCTCCCACTGCCTCTTAGATCAAAGATTCCAAATGCTGGGCTAGTGCCCGGAGATAAATTTCATTCCCTGCCTCAGATAGGTGCACACCATCCTCTCTAAACAATTCAGCCCTTTCTCGGACTAACCCAGGATGTTTGATCACTGTGCCACCCATATCCTGCACCCACTTACTTACTTCCCTACTTACATTGCGCCTAGCTCGGTCTACCTCACGGAGTTTGACCACTCTATTCCAATAAATCCTAGGCAATAAACTCGACCATTCAATGTGAACTCAATTGAACCACCGTCTAACTACTAACAAATCTTCTTTTACCTGTATGAGTAAGTTAATCCCTTTACGGGAAGGGAGGTCATTTTCCCCAAGATGAACTACAATTACCTGGGGCATAGGGGTACCCCTCATAGCCACCAACGTTGGTAGTAACTGCTTCCACCTCATCCCACTCTATCCCAGCTACCTTATCGAAAATCTGTCGTGCATTCCCAATTGAGACCCCCAATGGCTTGCCCAGGGCGCTCTCCCTGCCCAATGCACCATGCTGTGCCCAATGATCCATACCACCCTTCTTGCTGATCTGCTAGTTGAAGGTCCTGAGGAAAGAGAGGAAAAGGAATTACTGGCTCTGGTATGGTCATATGTATTTTTTATATGCCTTTGAACTCCATCTTCCTACTGACTGAATTGTTTCCATCGGCATCCCGGCGGCTGCTGCTGTAGTAGCCACCCCTATCCTGAATGAATGGGATCCAAAATCCCCCGGATGGAAACCTGCCCTGCTCAATGCTGCCTTCATAACCGCGGAAAATTGAAAACATGTCAGTGCCACTCCACTCTGATGCACAAATAAATCCCCCAGTACTGGCGGGCGGATAGCACAGCACCTCCTCATTTGTTCCACTGGGCATATACGTTTATTCACACACCTGTGCAATTGAACCCTTTGCCCTTTATTCCGTTGATCAGTTTTTAAATATCTGAGATGCAGTTCAATACCACGGTTGTTCCATTTAACATCCTGCCACCCTAGTGCACAACCGGAAGCGTCCTTCCAGGATGCAGGGACAACTTCACTGATACGAAACCCCCCAAAATATGTCACTGCATACACTGCGGTGAAGACATGCATTTCAAATGTATCCCTACAGACCAACGGGAGAAGTCCCATAAGCTGTGTCAACACTGGTGTTGATATCGGGGACCATGTTACCGGATTCACAACGGACAACCTTGTCCAACTCTCAAACATACGCTTGAGGAAAAATCCTTTGTCCAGGGAAGGGAATCCGTTGAGCCAGTTGATAAAAATGAATGCAGCTACCTTTCCTTTAATAGTACCTACCACTAGCCCCCTCTCATGGAGTGTGATCACAAACTGTATTACCTCGTGTTCTTTTATGGGGAGATCATTCCCCATTCCCTGTCGGGTTCTAAATTGCTGGAACTTCCCGTAGGCCCCCTAGTATGCAGACTGGGTTCTGGGGGCCAGTGATCCCTGTATGATGTTCTGCATCTTTACTTCCCAATCTTCCATAAACCTGGTGGGATAGAATCTGCCAACTCCTTGGCCCCCGGTGCCAATTCCCGGAATCGTTTCATCTGAAACTGAGAAAGGACGTCAGCTATGCCATTGTTAACCCCAGGTACATGCCACGCTGAGAACAGTATGTTGTTCTTCAAACACACCCCAACAAATGCCCGAACCAGATCCATGACCCTCGAGGAACGGGATGACAGGGTGTTAATCAAATGTACGACTGCCATGTTGTTACACCATAACCATACCGTTCGATTGGCAAAGTGGCGCGTCCACATCATGACTGGACATACAATTGGAAAAAATTCCAAAAAAGTCAGGTCCCGGATAATTCCCAACTTGTGCCATTCCTGTGGCCATGGCGCTGCACACCAGTGAGTTTGAAAATACACCCTGAATCCCGCGCCCCCTGCTGCATCGGAGTGCACCTGTAGGTCAGCTCTCTGCAGCAATTGCTCCCTCCAAAAGCTGATCCTGTTGTACTTCTGAAGAAATTGGAGCCAAGTATTTAAGTCTTCTCTCATTTCTTTGGTCACCCTCACCCTGTAATGTGGCTGTAGTTCACCTCTCAGTTTCCCGTAAAGTCTGGAGAGAAAAGCTCTTCCTGGTGTAACAAGCCGGCATACAAAGTTGAGACTACCTATTAAGGACTGGAGGGCCTTTACTGTTATTTTTCTTGTTGCTATGCTCTCCTTTACTTTCCTGATTTTGCCCTTCGATTTATTGACTGGCAGTCTGGACAACTTTAGCTTTGTGTCAAGTTTGATGCCTAAATAAGTGACGTTTGTACTTGGTCCCTTCATTTTTTGGGGAGCTAAAGGGATACCCAATTCCCCTGCCATCTTTTGGAATGACTGCAGTGCTTGGGCACATTCCTGCCCGTTCGGTGGGCCAATTATTAAGAAATCATCCAAATATTTAGTCATCTCAACTGTTTTCACGCGTTGCCAGAAAATCCATTCTACAATTGAGCTAAATCGTTCAAATGCAGAACAGGATATGAAACACTCCACGGGCATAGCCCTATCATAATAATATGCTCCTTCGAAACAGAAACCTAAGAGGTGAAAACTACTGGGGTGCACCGGCAACAGGCGAAATGCTAATTTAATGTCACATTTCGCCAGAATTGCCCCCTTCCCCATGGCCTTTGCCTTGTCCACTGCCTCGTCAAACGATGCGTATTTGATGGTAGTAAGATCCTTTGGTATCGCATCGTTCACTGATCTACCCCGTGAATGGGACAAATAGTGGATCAAACGGAATTCCCCATGTGTTTTCTTTGGCACTATGCCAAGGGGGAAAACCACTAATTTAGCCATAGGGGGTCAATAAAAGGGCCTGCCACCCTTTCTTCATCCACCTCTTTCTTGATTTTTCTGTGCCCTAAATCCTCACTCCCATCGACAGATTTCAAATTGCGAACTACTTTATGTTGATGTACTGGGCCAGCGGGGATGATGAAACCAAATTTAAAACCCTATACCACATAATCCACTTCTGTCCTATCTGAGTGCCCGACCAACGCTTCTTCTAGGTGCTCAATTCGAATTGGCGTCGGTCCCCTTTTGAGGACGTAGTCCCCCTGGGTTAGTCTGACCTGGTTTTTGGTTTCCCCTGCCCTGCTTGTATCTGCCCCGGCTCCCCCTCTGACGGGGATGAGGGCATGCGGTTGCTGGATGAGTCCCCCAGCAGTTAGAACACGTGTGTCAAAATCTACAAACGACTCGTGTACACCGCCCCCCTTTGTTATATTCCCCGCATGGCCCTGGTGTAACCTGTCCCCATTTTCGGGCCTCACTGCGAAATGGCTCTTTTGCCGGCACGACACCCCCTTCCATACTAGCAGGTGTCCGCTGTCAGCCCGCGGTGCACATGTGACATCTATCATACTTTCTAGCCACAGGCCCGCGGCGTGCTTATCCCATTGCATCCCAGGAACATTTGCTGCCCTGTGGCGAAAAGCTTCATCATATTGAAGTCATGCTCCCATGTGCTCTACGCATGATGTCTGCATACTTGTGCAGCTCTAAACCATGGCCTGGGTCTTTCTGCATGATCACCCCCATATAAACAGCATCCACTGACGTCCAGTTATCCCAGTTCCTGTCGGGCTTGGGTCGACGGAATTTTTCTTTATCCTTTCCCTCAGTCTGGTCCGCGTGGCCCACTATTGGATCACTGAAAAGTAGAGTGAATAAATCAACATATTCCCCCTGCCATATCCTCTCTTTTGTGGCTTGTGTCAAATGCGACCCAAACGGGGCTGCGACCTCAGTCCACTGTGGACCCCTGTTACCGAGGGCGGTGATGTCCCCGTGAGCCCTGTAGGGCCCACCCTGGCAGGGTCAGAGCTTTCTCCTGCCGTGCCACTCTTAGTGCCTGCTTCCGCACTAAGACCTATTGCCTGCCTAATTTCACCCAGTATTATACCTGCACTCGGTGCACCTTGCTCTCGGTCCGCTGGTTCGATTTCATGATAAGGGTGTCTACGGCATCGCTGGGCCTCCTGCTCCAGGGCTTCTATCCATCGCAGCAGCTCGCAGTCCCCTGCCTGCTCACTTCCTACTGCTCCCGCGCATCTTCGTCTTGCCAATGATGGCTCCCCATCCCGTTAGGAGAGATCCTCTAGAGGGATTTCCTTGCCCTTGGGCTGCATAAACCTGGGTCCAGGGCCGGATAGCCCCCAATGAGCCCTGTCTCCTGCTTCATCCTCCTCTGATAATGCCCCCAGCCAGGTATTCCTATGGGATCCTCTGTTGTTACCCCCATGTGGACCCCGCCAGAGCCTCCCACCTGAGGGATATCCCCTCTGTCCCCTCGTGTGCCCCTTCTATTCCATACACCCCCTCAATCCCCCATGGACTGGAAGGGGTTCATACACTCCCTTGCTCAGTTGCTGGCCCCAGGGCGCAGGGATTCCACAGCATCATCCATGCCGCCTCTCCTACTCTGCGTGGCCCTTCCCCCTTCCCCTTGGGGTGGGGTCTCTTGTTCTTCCCCCTCCCTTGTTGGGGCCTGTTCCTCCCCTAGAAGCGCTGTGCTACTGCCTGCCCCATCCCTGTAGCGAGCTGGAGGATTAATTGCCCTGCACCTCCCCCTAACCCCTTGCTCTGGGAGTGGGTTCCCCATGGGGGGGAATACCCCCTCTCATGGTCCTCTTCGCTGATACCAGGGCCTCCTTCTTCCCCCTGGGTCTCAGCCTCATGGTCGGCCGTGATCTCACCCAGCAGGGGAAGTCCTCGGGCCCTCAGGAGGGCTTCACATGTGGTGAGCCTCTCTGCTAACTCCACGTGGGACAACCGCCCCACCGCTCATCCAGCTCCCTCGCTGTTCCTTGGCGCCTTCTTCGTCGTGCGACCCATCTCATTGCCACGACCAGCAGTGTCTTCGGGTTGGTCAGCAGCAAGCGATCCTTGCTGCTGACTTCTTCTACTCCTGCCACCAAATGGTTTTCCCCGGGGGGTGGGGGGTGGGCACGTGAACATCGCCTAGCCTAAAAGGGGTGGGTTCACGTCAGGGATGTGTGCTTCTCGCACGCTCTCCAACACTCTGCCCAGCAACAGGGCCCTCTAGCAGGCTCCCCAGCTGCAGCCTCCCTCCTCCATGTACCTCATAGTTCCATGGAGGGGGGGGGCTAGACAAATGTCCCATCACTGCCATTACAGCAGCGAAGGGAACTTTTCCCAGTGTGGCCTGACTTTTGCTCTTTCAGGGTAGATCAGTCCCACACCTCACCTCTGCTTAACAGCCTACCAGATCAAGAGGCATGCCATGCAGCTCAGAAAACCTATGACAGACAGCAAGCAAGGATATCTGGAAAAGGTAGATGTAGTACATAAAGAATGTTCTGCTCTCCGTACGAACAAAAGTTTCAAAGAGAACAGCATTGGTAAATCTGCATTCCCTGCAGAGTGAGTTACAAAAACACTCTGGAAATTATTAGCTTGATTTCTGAGGGTGCTGCTTAGATAGATTATTATTTATATAGTGTCAGCGGTGAACAGTCAGGTTCTTACCCCACGGGGCTTACAATCTAAGAGACATGGGGAGAAGGGGGAGATGAGGGAGAGGTGAATATCAGGAGAGAGAAGGAAAAAGAGGTTGAGAAAAGTTACAAGGAAGAGATTCTGAGGGAGGGAAGAGGCTGTGATTTCAATCATGATGAGCTAGGGAAAGCCTGATGGAAGAGGAGAGTTTTCAGGAGGGATTTGAAAGTTGGGAGGGAGGGAGAAGTATGAATGTATCCAGGGAGGGAGTTCCAAGCATGGGGGGCAGCAAGGGAGAAGTGGCAAAGATGTTTAGAGGAGCAGGGAAATCTCAAACAGGCAAGGATAGGGGCAGAGGAAGAGCGAAGCTCCCTGGTAGGAATATGGCAGGATACAAAAACAGACAGATATGGTGCAACAATGCCATGAAGAGCCTTTTACAGTTATGCATGGGCAAACATGGTTCGGAAGTTCGGAGTTCGGCCCGAACTCAAACTTTTCGGAGGACCGAACATGAACACGAACACAAACGCGAACAAACCGAACAATCCGAACACCGAACGGCGAAATGGCCAAACAGTTCGGTAAGTTCGGATCGCATTCGGATGAGTTTGGGTGGGCAAAAAAGGTTCACTGGAAGGTCAAACATGACAGGGAGGTGTCAGTCACTGAGGAACAGACTTCCAGGCACCAGGGGTGGAGAGAGGCTTGCAAGAAATGAAACTAATTATCTGCCCCCTCTTCCCAACACCTTCTGAGCGAGTCACTGTTCCTGAACAGCAGGCGTTGAGTAGGATTTTTAGATTGCTTTAAGTTTCATTTCAGTTTTGTACTGAAATGAAACTTAAACCTTGAACTGAAACCTTGTGTTATGCATTTCACTGTACAGACTCATTGAGTATGTATGTATTTCACTACAGACTCCTCTTCTGTTTGTGATTCCCCCCCCATCCCATATATATTGGATGTATATATATCCATATATATCCATATATATATATGGATATGAATATATATGGATATAGATAGATAGATAGATAGATAGATAGATAGATAGATAGATAGATAGATAGAGAGTTGTTGGAGCTAGCTTAGTGATAGAGATAGCGTTAGTGATTTAGTTTTAGTGTTTGTAGGAGTAGGCCTGTGTACTTATTAGATAATCCATTTAGTTCATAGCATTTAGAATAGTTAATAGCAGTTAGATTTAGTGTAGATAGATATATATAATATTAGATAAAATAAATAAATAAATAAACCCCATATAAAAACAAAAAAACCAAATAAAAAACAAAAGAAAACCATATAAAACCCAATAAAAGACCAAAAAAACATATAAAAAAACCCAAAACCCATAACAACATTTCCCGAACGGTCGAACCGAACACCTGAACGGCCTAACCAATCGGCCTGTTCGGATGACCGAACCGAACAGCTGAACCCGAACTCGGCGAACAAACGAACCGAACGCATCCGAAACGAACGAACGAAATGAATGAACGAAACGAACTCAGCCGAACCGAATGGCCGAACCCGAACAGCGATCTGTTCTCCCATCCCTATTGAAGGTGAAAACCAGGAGAATGTGATGAATGAGTAAACAGAGCCAGTGTAGGGCGGAGAGGAGGCGCTGAACATGGTCAAAGTGACAGGCAAGGTGGATGACTTTTGCAGCAGAGCATTCAACGGAGATGAGAGGGGTGAGATCAGAGCAAGGGAGACCAGTGAAGAGGACGTTACAGAAGTCGAGGCAAGAGATGACAAGAGTATGGACTAGGGTTTTTGCAGCGGCAACAGTAAGGCAAGGCCAGATTTTAGCCATATTACACAGAACAAAGCAGCAGGATTTGGCAACAGCCTGGATCTGAGACATAAAGGAGAAGGAGGAGTGAATTCCAGGCTGAAGAGCTGTCTGGATGGTGACACCCTAAATGGAAACCAAGAGGGAAGTAGCAGGGGAACGTTTTGGGGAGTTCGGTTTTGGCCATGTTAAGGTTGAGTTGGTGGTGAGACATTCAAGCAGAGATGTCAAGAGCAGTCAGCAATACGAGACTGAATGGAGAGGGAGAGCGCGGGAGTGGAGAGATAGAGTTGCATGTCATCAGCATACAGGTGGTAATGGAATCTGTGAGAGTCAATGTTTACCAAGGGAAAGAGTGTAAAGGGAGAAGAGAAGAGAGCCCAGGACAGCACCTTGCGGAACTCCCACAGAGAGGGGAAGCAACATAGAGGAGGTACCAACAAGAGAAACATTGAAGGAGTGGTTCAAGAGATATGAAGAGAAGCAGTTGAGAACAGAGTCCCAGAAACGAAGAAAGCGTAGCGAATCAAGGAGGAGGCCATGGTCAACAGTGTCGAAGGCAACAGAGATATTGATGAGTACAAGAATGGAGTAAAGGCCCTTAGATTTAACTAAGGTGATTTTGGCGAGGTCAGTCTCTGTTGTGTGGGGAGGGTGGAAGCCCAATTAAAGGGGGTCAAGGGAGGAATTAGAAGAGAGGAAATTAAGATTGCGCATTTAGACCGCCTACTCCAGAAGCTTGGAAGTGCAGGGTAGGAGCGAAATGGGGTGAGAGCTGAGAGAGTCGGAGGGTTCAAGAGTGGCCTTAAGGATAGGGGAGACAGTGGTGTGCTTGAAAACCAGTGGAAATGATCCAGTAGAGAGGGAGAGATTGATGATGTGCAGCAGAGAAGGTGCAGCGGTGGGGGCAATTGCTGTTAGGAGGCAAGAGGGGATATAAAGCATATGTCTGACTTTTCTTCAATAAATTCTTCTCACAGCACACACATACATGAACAAAAACCTTGTACATGAATCAAGCTGTTTCACCTACAGCTTGGGTAAAAGAGAAAGGGTGGGGTTTTTTTAGTAGTTCCCAACAACTAGAAAGCCCTCTGATATTATAGTGATGGGTCTATATCAGTATACAAATAGACTTCAATACCCTGTTAACTTTCCAATACTTACAAAATAAACTATTGAGTTAAAAAATAACCTTTCAGACTGAGGTATTCACATATTCTGACAACTATTCATCAAAATAAAATGCAACAAATCACAGCTGCAGATCTTAATGCGCTTGTGTTGGCACAACTCTATTGACTTGGAAGGGGCTCTGTCAGTGCAAGCAAGTTTAGGACTACAGTCATTATCTTGAAAAAAAAGCAAAGAAAATCAGTTGAGTTGTGAATGTTATGACACTGCAATAAAATTACAGAAAGAAAAATGACATTCTAGTTGAGTCCAACAAGACTATTTATCTGCAAAGTGTTTGCAGGATGAAAGTCTCAGTAGATTATAAAGTTTAGGCAAAAGAATTCAAAGTAACAGAGAATGGAATGTAAGTCTTATCTCTGCACTCCCTTGCTCTGCTGGTTTTTTGTAATAAGTTCTAATGTTTAACTGTTTTCCCATAAACAGCATTAAATATTTTTTATGTGCAGAGAAGTTCCAATATTACATTAAGTCACATTATATGATAAAACAACACTACTAGCAGTGGAGTGGTCAGGGAAAAAGCGTACCACAATAATCAGTAGAATTATAATAAAATTACATTTTGCTGACCTCCTTGGCTTGCAATGGGTAGCATTTGACAAAATAAATAAATAAAGGAAACATGAATATTTATAGATCATATGCTTTGAATGCAGTCTATCAAATTTAAATGAAATACTGGATTAAAACTACAGTTTAGAAGCTTAAAACTAGAGGGGCTTATTTTTAACCTTAGGACAGCCCAGCATTTAAACAAGACCAACAGCAACAGGGAATGAATATGAACTCTTAATTTTATTAATCTCCTTATACTGCTGCTCATTGTTCTGAGTCATCAAAATATGCAGAGTTTTTGAAAAGCTTGACACTTTGCTTTTCTTCCCATGCTGTATTTTAAGAAATACGTATCATGTATCACTTTGCTAATGCTTTCTGTGGGTGGGGATGAGTAATTAAAGGCTTGTGAAATCAGAGCAGCATACATTTCATAACTGATAACAAACTTGGTGGAGAGCTGTAGTTCAACAAGGGGCTTAACTTGTGCTTTTAAAAATAAACGAGGACTGAAAACCTCCTTAAAGTTAGATTGCCATGAACTGCAAACGTGCTCCAATACTACATTGTCCATTCCTTAAAGGACCCTGCTTCATGCTTAATGAAAGTTCCTGCCCATTTAAGGTGTGTCGAGGGGGGGCACGCACAATCATGTGTCACTTGTTAAAGTCTTAAGATGTTATCAAATGAAATGATAATCTGCTGGAGTCCGTGTTCAGTCTGTGCAGCCCCAGATCATGTCTAATGTGTCCAGCCTAAAAAACAGGCAGCTCCCTGCTGGTGACCAGTTTTAGATGAGATGCTAATATGCAGGTCCACCCATCCCACATGCATCCAAATCCTCACCTGAAGGTGGTGTGGAGGGTGCACACTCATGATCTACGCATCTCCCACCCATGACCACTCTCAGAGCAGTGGAGAAAAACTGGGATGCTCCGTGTAGGAATCCGTACATGGGGAGGGGTCCACATGCATCTCTGGCCCATGTGAACCAGCCTCCCCCCGCCCCCCAAGGGACAGGTCCGCCAGCACAATGAAGAAATGGTGCCACAATAGCCAGAGCAGCACAGGAGCCGCTCGAAAAACTGAACAGCCCCTGCCCATCCCACCCACCACCCGACTGGGAGATCATCCTCCTAGCAGGCCCCTCCCCAGCTGTACAGGCTGCACTTCCCACAGGCCCTACACACAAGGACTTGCCCTGGTCACAGGAAGAAACCTGTGTATGGAGGACGAAACACAGGAGAAACATATGAAATGCTACGATATCAAGACATCTCCAAGGGGATGGTGCAGCTGGGTTACAATAGGGACATGTCCAAGTGCCAGCAGCAGGCAAAGGACATGAGGAGAGGATACAAGTTGGTCCATGATAAAAACCTCACATCCGGTTGTGCCAGGAGCACAGGTCCATTTCATGAGGAGCTGGATAGAGTCCTCCATTGCCCCATCTCCCTTTACAGTGCGTAAGATCTGCTGGGAGTGGAGGCAGAGCCGGCAATTCCTAGCTGGATATCCACTGATGCCTGCATGAGTTGTCTTATGCCTAGAGCACCAGATGGAGCTGGACCCAGGGTAGGCATCCATAACTACTGTGGTGCAGAATTCTGTCATTGTATGGTGAATAAAATGCTTACATGTTATTGCCTAATGTGCTGTCCATGTGTGTTTCCCCATGGCTTGTTCTCCCTTCCTCAGATGGGTACGGGGTTCTGATGCCATCCCTGTGGCTGCAGCCCTCTCACCAATGCGGCCAGGTGTCCCTGTAACACTGAGGGACCAAGGTTACTTTCTGTGATAAACCCGCTGGGGAGAGGCTTCCCAGCATTCCTGTGGGGGAGTCTGGGCTCCCGTTATCTAGCAGCCTTGGGGCATAGCTGCTAGGGATGGGCGAACGCAGTTCGGAAGTTCAGAATTCAGCCCAAACTCGGCCTGTTCGGATGACCGAACGCGAACACGAACCTGAACACGAACATACCGAACAGAACCGAACGGCGAAATGGCCCAACAGTTCGGATCGCATTCGGGTGGCAAAAAAAGGTTCACTGTAAGGTGACAGGGAGGGGTAGTACTAGTCACTGAGGAGCAGACTTCCAGGCACCAGGCGTGGAGAGGCTTGCAAGAAATGAAACTATCTGCCTCCCCCCTTCCCAACACCTTCTGAGCTAGTCACTGTTCCTGAACAGCAAGCATTGAGTAGGATTATTAGATTGCTTTAAGTTTTATTTCAGTTTTGTACTGAAATGAAACTTAAACCTTAAACTGAAACCTTGTGTTTGTGATTCACCCCCACCCCATATAGAGAGAGATAGAGAGATGTAGATATAGAGAAATAGAGAGATAGGTTAGGGATAGTAGTTGTAGGAGTTAGCTTAGTGATAGAGATAGCATTAGTGATTTAGTTTTAGTGTTTGTAGGAGTAGGCCTGTGTACTTATTAGATAATCCATTTAGTTCATAGCATTTAGAATAGTTAATAGCAGTTAGATTTAGTGTAGATATATATATATATTTATTAGATAAAAAATAAAATAAAATAAACCCCATATAAAAACAAACAAAAAAATAAAAAACCAAAGAAAACCACATAAAACCCAATAAAAAACCAATAAACCATATAAAAAACAAAAAAACACACCCATAACATTTCCCAAACGGCTGAATGGCCAAACCAAATGGACGAATGGCCGAACCGAACGGCCGAACCAGAACCCGGAGAACTAACCGAACTGCTGAACTGAACGGACAAACCGAACGCAGCCGAACCGAATGGACGAACTGAACGCAGCCGAACCAAACAGCCGAACCCAAACCGCGATCTGTTCGCCCATCCCTAATAGCTGAATCTGGTTGCAGGCTGTTGAGCCTCCCATCCTCATGGTTATATTGGTCTCCCATCTTCACGGAGCACTCATTGTTTGCTGTGGCTATTACATGTTGGAAATGTCCTGGGTCCATACCCCTACATTGTGTAGTCGGGCAGATACAGCAGTTTGGGATGTCTGTGCAACCATGGTCTTTGGTGAACTTTGGCTTAGGCATGATGTCTAACTGCTGTTGGCAGCTTCCTTGTCCACATATGATGGTTATGATGTTCTGTTGTGTTGTGGAGCCAGTTGCTCCTGAGACAAGGTGTGTGCAGCCATGATTGCCAGTGGAGGGCAAGCAAATTGGGGTTCAGTATTCTAGAGTCTGTTGGGGATGGGCCACCGGCAGGACTGCTAATACCGTGGGAGGTGAGCAAGAGCTTTGCTTTGCGGGTGATTTGTAGTCTTCTAGAGTTTCGTCCGTGCCTTTGGGGGTGTGTGAACTCTTGAGTAGGGGCGGAGGGCACACTTGGGTAATGTAAACCCCCCTATGGACTTGAAGAAGCTATAACCTGAGGGGCAGGTCGGAGTAGGACAATGGGTGCCAATCATGCCCAGGCTCTCAATGGGGCTACAAAAGTACCTAGCCAGCCCAGTATTGCAAAAAGGGGGCTGAGGGCAGGGAAGCTCCTGTCTGCACCCAGAAAGTTCTGGATGGGGATTGTCCAAGCATATTCCAGCCCCAGGCTAGGGAAAGGTATGGGAGCCCTCCTCCCCAAAGAACACTGTCGTTCTTCAACCTGACAGCCAAGGAGATCAAGTGCAACAGAGGAGACGACCTGGCCCAGGAATAAGAGCTCATGATCAACATGGCTAAGACTGAGCTCCTTATCTTTCCTCCCTACCCTTCCTCTCCCTCTTCCCTATCCATCCTTATTGACGGGGTCACCATCTGCCCCATTCCCCATGCCTGTAGCTTGGGCTTCATCTTCAATACTCACCTTTCCTTTAAACCTTACATCGACTCTGTTGCCAAATCCTGTCACTTTGCCCTCCACAACATTGCTCGGATTCACCCCTTTCTCTCTGTCTCCTCAGCCAAAACCCTTGTCCATGCCATGGTCATCTCTCGCCTTGACTACTGCAACCTTCTCCTTACTGGCTTCCCCCACTCTCACCTGTCCCCCCCTTATCTCCATCCAAAACTCCGCTGCTAGGGTCATCTACCCAGCCTGTCTCTTCGACCATGTGCAGCCTCTCCTCTCTTCACTGGCTCCCCCTTCTCAAACGCATCCTTCACAAACTCCTGGTATTCACTTATAAATGCCTTCACAAACTGGCTCCCCCTTACCTCTCAGCCCTAGTCTCCTTACACACTCCTGCACACACGCTCCACTCCTCCTCTGTCCCCTCCCTCGCTCTCCCACATCTCCCCTGCTCCCCTAACCGCCTTCGTCCCTTCTCCCTTGCTGCCCCCCATGCCTGGAACTCCCTCCCTGCCCACATCTGCCTTGCCCCCTCCCTCCGCACCTTTAAATCCCTCCTCAAAACCCACCTCTTCCTAGCCGCCTTTCCCAATGCCTGTTAGAACTTTCCTTTCAATTTTTACTGTCTGCCCTCCCCGCAGACTCCTGCCTAACTGCAACCAAGTCAAGCACGTGCACCTGAGACCTCACATCCACTTTAATGTTATTTATCCCTTGTCTCTCCCTATGTCCCCTCTCCTTGTCTCCCCCCTCCGTGTCTATTAGATTGTAAGCTGTAGGCAGGGACCTTGACATTCTTATTGTTCTGTAAAGCGCCAGGTACACAGCTGGTGCTACACAAATGCTAATAATAATAATAATTAATAATACCCAGCTTAGGGAGAGCGAGATAGGGGAACCAAGTGGATCAGCTTGTGTGTTTGCTCTTTATATTTATTTGGTTGCCTTTTATTACATTTATTTTGACTCTCTGGGTGCTGCCTGTTTGAATTCCTTCCCACCTGACATGTGCAAGGGAAGCAGCGGCAGATCCCTGTTCACACTGGTTCTTCTTCTGCCATCTGGCTCCTCCCTGCTGC
>QEPC01005778.1:1020741-1032412 GCA_003113815.1 Sphenodon punctatus
TTAGTGATTTAGTTTTAGTGTTTGTAGGAGTAGGCCTGTGTACTTATTAGATAATCCATTTAGTTCATAGCATTTAGAATAGTTAATAGCAGTTAGATTTAGTGTAGATATATATATATATTTATTAGATAAAAAATAAAATAAAATAAACCCCATATAAAAACAAACAAAAAAATAAAAAACCAAAGAAAACCACATAAAACCCAATAAAAAACCAATAAACCATATAAAAAACAAAAAAACACACCCATAACATTTCCCAAACGGCTGAATGGCCAAACCAAATGGACGAATGGCCGAACCGAATGGCCGAACCAGAACCCGGAGAACTAACCGAACTGCTGAACTGAACGGACAAACCGAACGCAGCCGAACCGAATGGACGAACTGAACGCAGCCGAACCAAACAGCCGAACCCAAACCGCGATCTGTTCGCCCATCCCTAATAGCTGAATCTGGTTGCAGGCTGTTGAGCCTCCCATCCTCATGGTTATATTGGTCTCCCATCTTCACGGAGCACTCATTGTTTGCTGTGGCTATTACATGTTGGAAATGTCCTGGGTCCATACCCCTACATTGTGTAGTCGGGCAGATACAGCAGTTTGGGATGTCTGTGCAACCATGGTCTTTGGTGAACTTTGGCTTAGGCATGATGTCAAACTGCTGTTGGCAGCTTCCTTGTCCACATATGATGGTTATGATGTTCTGTTGTGTTGTGGAGCCAGTTGCTCCTGAGACAAGGTGTGTGCAGCCATGATTGCCAGTGGAGGGCAAGCAAATTGGGGTTCAGTATTCTAGAGTCTGTTGGGGATGGGCCACCGGCAGGACTGCTAATACCGTGGGAGGTGAGCAAGAGCTTTGCTTTGCGGGTGATTTGTAGTCTTCTAGAGTTTCGTCCGTGCCTTTGGGGGTGTGTGAACTCTTGAGTAGGGGCGGAGGGCACACTTGGGTAATGTAAACCCCCCTATGGACTTGAAGAAGCTATAACCTGAGGGGCAGGTCGGAGTAGGACAATGGGTGCCAATCATGCCCAGGCTCTCAATGGGGCTACAAAAGTACCTAGCCAGCCCAGTATTGCAAAAAGGGGGCTGAGGGCAGGGAAGCTCCTGTCTGCACCCAGAAAGTTCTGGATGGGGATTGTCCAAGCATATTCCAGCCCCAGGCTAGGGAAAGGTATGGGAGCCCTCCTCCCCAAAGAACACTGTCGTTCTTCAACCTGACAGCCAAGGAGATCAAGTGCAACAGAGGAGACGACCTGGCCCAGGAATAAGAGCTCATGATCAACATGGCTAAGACTGAGCTCCTTATCTTTCCTCCCTACCCTTCCTCTCCCTCTTCCCTATCCATCCTTATTGACGGGGTCACCATCTGCCCCATTCCCCATGCCTGTAGCTTGGGCTTCATCTTCAATACTCACCTTTCCTTTAAACCTTACATCGACTCTGTTGCCAAATCCTGTCACTTTGCCCTCCACAACATTGCTCGGATTCACCCCTTTCTCTCTGTCTCCTCAGCCAAAACCCTTGTCCATGCCATGGTCATCTCTCGCCTTGACTACTGCAACCTTCTCCTTACTGGCTTCCCCCACTCTCACCTGTCCCCCCCTTATCTCCATCCAAAACTCCGCTGCTAGGGTCATCTACCCAGCCTGTCTCTTCGACCATGTGCAGCCTCTCCTCTCTTCACTGGCTCCCCCTTCTCAAACGCATCCTTCACAAACTCCTGGTATTCACTTATAAATGCCTTCACAAACTGGCTCCCCCTTACCTCTCAGCCCTAGTCTCCTTACACACTCCTGCACACACGCTCCACTCCTCCTCTGTCCCCTCCCTCGCTCTCCCACATCTCCCCTGCTCCCCTAACCGCCTTCGTCCCTTCTCCCTTGCTGCCCCCCATGCCTGGAACTCCCTCCCTGCCCACATCTGCCTTGCCCCCTCCCTCCGCACCTTTAAATCCCTCCTCAAAACCCACCTCTTCCTAGCCGCCTTTCCCAATGCCTGTTAGAACTTTCCTTTCAATTTTTACTGTCTGCCCTCCCCGCAGACTCCTGCCTAACTGCAACCAAGTCAAGCACGTGCACCTGAGACCTCACATCCACTTTAATGTTATTTATCCCTTGTCTCTCCCTATGTCCCCTCTCCTTGTCTCCCCCCTCCGTGTCTATTAGATTGTAAGCTGTAGGCAGGGACCTTGACATTCTTATTGTTCTGTAAAGCGCCAGGTACACAGCTGGTGCTACACAAATGCTAATAATAATAATAATTAATAATACCCAGCTTAGGGAGAGCGAGATAGGGGAACCAAGTGGATCAGCTTGTGTGTTTGCTCTTTATATTTATTTGGTTGCCTTTTATTACATTTATTTTGACTCTCTGGGTGCTGCCTGTTTGAATTCCTTCCCACCTGACATGTGCAAGGGAAGCAGCGGCAGATCCCTGTTCACACTGGTTCTTCTTCTGCCATCTGGCTCCTCCCTGCTGCTGCGCCTTTGCTCTGCCACCACCACCACCGCCACCGCAGGTGTGAATGCGGCCTTGCTGGTTATCGATCTGCCTGCCAGAGATGTATTCCCTGGAGTGAGGAAGAGACAAAATGCTATCAGAATGAGATGGTTTTCCACGTAGACCTGAAATGAAAAATCTCAGTGAGTGATTACTTTTGTCAGAAGCAGGGCATTTGCTGAGATTCATGTGACACAGAAACATATTAGATTTTCTACTGTTTTTGCCATTTTCCATTATTTTTTTGTAAGCTCAGCAGAGCTGCGATGGGGCTGTGGACCCCAGGGGTCCACAGCCCCATGTGCACCCCTGGGGCTGTGGAGATGAAAATTTGCCAGCCAAGCACCAGGGAATTGCTGGAAGTTGTGATAAAGGTGCTGTAAAACAGCTGTAAAACTGTTATAAAATATCCCAGAAAGTGACAAAAAAGTCTCAAAAAGTGATGAAAAGTCCTGGAAAGCAACAAGAAGGCCCTGGAAAGTGATGAAAATGATGAACAAATTGTGGACACACCGAATCACTGGAAACCGACAAAGTACTGATAGACACTCACATGCACTCCCGGAAGGTTGGTATTTCCCTTTGGAACGAGAACACTTGCTTTCATCTCAGCCCTAGTTCCATGAGATTTCCCTTCAAATGGTGCAGGGAGGATATCACAGGGACATGAACCAGGGCTGGCAGTGGGTCACGGACTTGAAGGGTGTACAAGGACATCAGAACAACAACTTCACCTCTGGCCGTGGGAGAAAAACATCCCGTTATGAGCTCTTTAACTGGTTCCTCTGTGTTGATGGAGCCATTTGTCAGAGGCCAGAAGTTGGTGGATATGGCTCCCTTGCTGCTTGTTCCCACTGCAAGAGCAGCTCCTGCGGTCAGCCGGGGGTGCCTTCCTGGAGGTCCCCCGCATAAAGCGGGGGGCCACAATGGAGAGGGCATTCTCGGTGGCCGGGCCGCGCCTTTGGAACTCCCTTCCGGAGGAAGCTCGCCTGGCCCCAAGCCTGTTGTCATTCCGGCGGTGTTGTAAAACCTGGCTGTTCACCCAGTCGGGGGGGGGGGGGGGATAGGGTTTTGTTTATCGCCCCTACCCTACCCTGTATATTGTTTTAATGTTTTTCAAGTTGTAGTCCCGGGGCCCTGTTTTAAAGTATTTAAATTGTTGATGTTTTAAATTGTTTTATATTTTATAACTGCTTTTATTGTGTTGGAAGCCACCCCGAGCTGTTCTCAGGAGGGACGGGATATAAATGTCAAAAATAAATAAATAAATAAATAAAATAAACTGCTCCAACTGCTCCTGCTTTCGCTACGGAACCCATGACCATGGGTGGAGATCCCTCTGTACCAGTCCCTGCCCTGAAGCCAACAAGGGTTGAGGAGGACACAAGCACTGTGACTCTGACCGTCTAACTTCTCCATCTCCAGAGCCAGTCTCTATTTGTGGAGCCACCGGAGGTGCTTGTGGAGGAAACGGAGGACTTAGAGGCCATGTTTATAGAGGAGGCAGAGGAAGAGAATGGTACCTTCATGCACATGGGGGGATAGGGTGGCAGCTGCATTTGCACACCTTTATAATAAAAAGCTTCTGTTTATTGATTTCTAATTATGTGGATTTTTTTCTTTACTGTGTTCACAGGGGGCCAGGAAAGCACTGGAGAGCAGCAGGGTACTTCCCGGGACACAGCAGCACCAGAGACTAATGGTATGTGCAGAAAGTGTGTGGGAAGGCACTATGGCAGGACCACAAGTTCAGGGAGGGAGAGGTACCATGGCAAGCCCATGTGCTGGCAGTGGGAGAGGAGCACCATGGTGGGACAATGGGCTTGAGAGGGTGGAAGCCAAACCGGCCTTCATGGAGGGAAGGGGTGAGGGTGCTAATGGCGGTGCTTCACTTCTCTAAAGTGATCACGGGGGAACCTAGTGCCACTCCAATCCCACCGTAGCAGCAGCCTATCCCAGGTGCTCATTCCCACTTGCCTTAGTGCAGCTGGAGGGCCATTACATTGGGCAGGAAGAGCTGTCATTACACTGGGTGGGAAGGACAGCTGTGGGCTGAAACAATGGGGCGCAGTGGAGCAGTCTGAAGTAATGGCTTTCCTTGTTGCTCTGCTACAGGTCCACCACTGAACTGGAACCCCCTGCCACAAGCACTCATAGGAACCAGGATCTGCGGGTCTGCAACCGGCAGAGCAGGGAGGATTTAGCAAGAAAGCTGCTTAGGTGGATGAAATCTGGGATGCATTCAGGGCCTGGGTCAGAAGCATGAGCATGTTGTGCAGCACGGCCTTTGCAGCCAAGGCCCACCTGGACGTCTGGCAGGAGGACAGGCACTGGGACCACCTCTGGAGGCAGTTGAAGCATTTGGACAGCATGCTGAAGAAGGAGAGCAAAGATATGCCCCAGTCTCTCCAGATCCAGAGCTCCCTTCTCCAGCATGTAGCTACCACAAGCTCAGCAACTGTGGCTCAGGGGCAGTCACCATTAGCTGATCCCCTTTGGCAGTTCATGTTGCCTCACCTGAATCCTGCCCACCCTGGTTTCCCCAGCATTCAACCCCACGGCGAAACCAGGGAAACCACCAGAGCTGTCTCCACCCATCACTCGTGCAGGGCAAGCAGCCATCGTCCAAGTACGCCTCCCCCTCTACCAGCAAGTCCAGCATGCTGTCTCAACCTTCACAGGTGGATCCACAAGAGGATGGGGATAACGTAGCTCCACCAAAGCAAGCACACCCAACTATACCAAAAAGGGGAAGGCACAGGAAGGGGAGGGGGGAACACGTAAAAAAAACCCAAACAGTTGGCACTTTACAGTACAGTTAATATTTATTTATTTAATTTATTTATTTATTTTATACATTTATTAGTCGCCGCCCCCCATGCCAATGGCATCCTGGGGCAAAGTACAATTCTGTACAAACAAACAAACACCGCATTAGACAAATAAAAACATTTTTAAAAAACCAGCAATTTAAAACCAAAACCGAATCGGGGAAAAATAAGTAAAAATAAAAAGGGAAGGGAAGAGCTAAAACCCTAACCCCCCTCCCCCTCTCCTCCCCAAAGGCCTAGGTGAACAGCCAGGTTTTACAAGCCCGCTGGAATGTCAAAAGGCTTGGGGCCAGGTGACATTCCTCCGGGAGTTCCAAAGACGCGGCCCGGCTACCGAGAATGCCCTCTCCATTGTGGCCCCCCGCTTAACACGGGGGACCTCCAAGAAGGCACCCCTGGCAGACCGAAGGAGCTGCTCTGGGATGTGGAGGGCGAGGCGGTTCCTGAGGTACGAGGGGCCCAGACCGTTAAGGACTTTGTAGATCAATACCAATACCTTGAACCTGGCTCAGCACACTATTGGCAGTCAATGCAGAGTTTGGAGCACAGGTGTTATATGCTCCCCATGACCCGTCCCCGTCAGGAGCTGGGCTGACGCATTCTGCGCTAGCTGCAGCCTCCGAACCAGGACCAAGGGCAGCCCCGCATAGAGCGCGTTACAGTAGTCCAGCCTTGAGGTGACGAAGGCATGGATGAGGGAGGCCAGGTCCGGCCCGGAGAGGTATGGATGCAGCCTCTGCACTAGATACAACTGGCGGAAGGCGGTCTTCGCCACCATCTCCACCTATTGATCCAGGTGGAGATCCGAGTCCAACACCACCCCCAGACTCCAAACCTGCTGAGCTATCAGAGGGTGACCCCCCCCACCTATCAGGGGGGCCGACACCTCCCTCGCCCTCCCCACCACCTGTCTGTCTTATCAGGGTTGAGCTTCAGTCTGCTCTGCCACATCTACTCCGCCACGGCCTCCAAACACGGACATAGCAATGAGACGGCAGGGTCTGGGTCAGCTGAAAAAGAGAGGTACAGCTGAGTATCATCAGCATATCGCACCCTGAACCCTCTCACGATCTCCCCCAAGGGCTGCATATATACGTTAAATAATAATGGAGACAGGATGGAACCCTGCGGAATGCCGCAGGACGAGGCGCGGGGGCAAGATGTTTCAGTTCCCAACACCACCCGCTGGCTTCTCCCCGAAAGGAATGAGCGGAACCATTCGAGAACAGTCCCATCCAGACCCCCCAGGTCTCGCAGCCGTCTCAACTGCAGCCCATGGTCCATGGTATCCAAAGCGGCCGAGAGATCTAGCAGGATAAGAAATGTAGAACATCCTGTATCCATCTCCTGGCGGAGATCGTTGACAAAGGCCACCAATGCTGTCTCCGTGCCATAGCCATGATGGAACCCACGTGACTGGCTTCTTTGCTCCCCCCCACCCCCTGGGTCTCACAGCTGTCTTTCTTCTTCCCGCAGGTCCCTGCACGTCCCTGGCCCAGCGGGAAGTTTAATATAAAGTTAAATAGAAGTTCATGTTTTCATTGTTTAATAAAGCTAGCCAACCCCCTGCCCACCCACCTTCTCCCTAACCCCTTGGACCAAGCCTTTCCCTGCCTATCAAATGCCTGGCCAAACAAAAAGGTATTACATCTATTTCAGAAGATGAGCAGGTTCGGGCTTAGGTGAATCTCCAGTGGAAGGAAGTTCCATAATGGTGGGGCAGCCACAGAGCATGCCTCTCTGTGTGCCATTTGTTGGGAAAACTTCATGGGCAGATGGTACCCACAAGATGGCACTCCTGACGAACCTCAGAAGCCGCAACAGAACATAAGGGAAAAGCCGATCTTTCAGATACCTGGGGTCCAAACATTTAGGGCTTTATAAGTCAAAACCAGCACCTTGAATCATGTCCAGAAAGCTACTGGCAGCCAGTGCAGACTCTGGAGCACTGGTGCAATGTGCTCCTGACAACCCACCCCATTAAAAGGCTGGCTATAGCATTCTGCACCAGCTGCAGCTTCCAAACAGTCATCAAGGGCAGTCCCATGTAGAGTGCACTGCAGTAGGTTATCCTCGAGGTTGTGAAGGCGTGGATGACAGTGGTCAAATCTGAATTGGATAGAAAAGGTTGCAACCTTCTCACCAGATGAATTTGGTAAAAAGCGCTCTTGGGCACCACTACAACTTGGCAATCCAGGCGCAGCAGTGAATCTAAGAGCACCCCAAGGCTCTGAACCTGAGTGACAAAAGGAGGCTAAAGCCCATAAATAACAGAGGTTCTTATATCCCCCAGGTCACAAGGCCAGCCAACCATCATCACCTCAGTCTTCTCTGGATTCAGCTTCAATCAGCTTGCCTGCATCCACTCCCCAACGGCAGCCAGGCACTGGGTAAGCATCGAGACTGCAGGACCTGGGTCAGATGAAAAAGAGAGATAGAGTTGATTTTCATCAGTGTACTGATGGCACTTCACTCCAAATCTCCTAACAATCTTGCCCAGGGGCCTCAGATACACACTGAAAAGGAGTGGGGAAAAGAAGGACTAATTCAACCTTAAGGAGGCATAAACTATTTGCGTCAGAGACAGTCTATGTATTATCTATTTGAATAGTGCCTAGTACACGGGACCCCCTAGGCCCTATCACTAAATCTAAAAAAACTGAATTTTCTTTTTAGTTGATAAGGTTTATTGTGTTAGGCATAGAAAATTAGCCAAGTACCATGACATTTAGTGACAAAGATACTGTCATCTCTGAAAGGCTCCCAAAAAGCACTACACAAGGGCTTTTAAGCTTATTTAACAAAATGTCCCAAGGAATGTGTATGGAAAATCCACTACAAAAATCACCAACAAAAAACAATAAACCACAGTTAGAAACAATTCAATTAAAAATCATTCTCAGTCCAATAAGAAAAAAAAAGTCCTAGAGACTGATAATGTGCGGCGTGGTGTTTAATGTCATCAGTGTCTCACACTGAGGACTCTCAACTTCAGTAGCACCACTTAAGATTAGAAATTAAGGTAGGGTTTGTGAAGAAAAATAAGCACATTTGAGACAGGGACAAAGAAAATGAAAACAGACAAAATATTTAAATTATTTCAGTTGATGCTAAAGGAAAAAAATGGTTCATTAAAAAGGAAAATGGAGAATCAGAGAAAGCATTGAAATTACTTAATATTAGGGCTGTAATTCAGGACTCGGATTTTACTTCATTTTACCAAGTACCACCCTATTTGGCCCAGTTCTTTCAAGTTCTGAATGGTGAAGGAATAGCTCCACCATTCAGGATTCAGAAAAACCCTCGGCTGAGTGTCAGAAGGAGAGAGGGAGAGGGTAGCACAGGCAGCAGCATGGACCAGGGAAGGGTGGGGGGGTCAGGGACTAGGGCACTGGAGAGCAGTGAAGGGGATGCAGGGAGGGCGGTGAAGGTGGGTGCCACTCACCTAAAAGCCACCAGGACACACTGTGTTGGGCACACTGCTGTCTTCTGGCATGGTCTCCGCCAAGCCATGGGAGCTGGTCATGATGGTCTGCTTTTATTTAATTAATTAATTAATTAATTAATATAAAATGTATATCCCACCCCTCCTGCCCACAGGGCAGCCCAGGGCAGAGAACAACAGTATTGAATGAGGTTTGAATGAGGTTAAGCAGCTCCCTTGGAACATGTTAGTAAATGTAGTCCAGCTTGTTCCCAGCCAGCATTAGTTCTAATGCTGTCTGGGAGCAAGCAGGACTACATTTCCCAGCATGCTCCAAGAGACCTTTAGGAGCACATGCTTTGCTTTGAATGAGTTTTGATATAGTGTTGTTAATAACACCTAATATCTACTTTTTCATATTAGAAGTTATGAGAACATTAAAGTAAATAAAATGTATTTGATTAAGTAATTTAAATTTCCCAATTAATCACAGTATTTTTTTATGAATGTGTGTGTAGGAATGTTGAATTTCAGGTTGCTTAACTAACAAACACTCAAGGCAAATTTGTAAAATTTATTAGCCAAAACTGATTTTAATTTTACATTTGAATGTAACAGGAAGCAAAATAACAAATATTTAAATAATTGTGTGTTGGGTTGAAATGAATAGGATGTTCAAACATATACAGAAATAATAAAAGATTATCACATAATAATACATGTATTCTAATTCTCGATTATTCATCTTGGATGTTGGTATCGGTGCATAACAGATAACCCAGTCCTGGGTTTGTATTGGTATGAGTGCTTTGGTTATCAGATTATTCTTTGTAATAGTTTTTAACAATTTGCACCTCAAGTTTATGCAAACAAAATATTTTAGGACTGCAAGAGTTCAACCCAAAACAAATCTAAAATCTAGAAAGCTACAGACTGTCAGGGTGTTTTCCGAAGCGACCCTACCATGGCCGCCACCCCATCCTGGAGTAGGCCGATACCCAGAACAGACATGACGGTGTGCCTTACCACACTTTGCCCCGAACTGTGGTAGCGCTTACCACGGGCCGTTCCCCGTGATTGTCCGAGATCACAACCAGTGGTAACTGCTACCACAGTTCGGGGCAAAGTGTGGTGAACATCTGGCGGCCGCTGAACAGAAGTGACTGTGGTTGTGACCCCGGGGTGGGGTTAAGTCTGGTCAAGTGTGGCTAAGTGAGGTAGCATCACTTCTGAAAATATCCTCAGTTGCCATTCTAGCCAATGAACATTTATAGGGAACCCTTCCTGTTGCAAATAAGAATACATCATTTCTAATCATACAGCTAGTAGTTCAAAGCTTTTTCTGGTTTCACTGGAAATTCACCAGAAGGTATAAACATAGGTATTCTTAATTCTTATCCTTAATTTCAGATTTCATTCTACTTTTACCAAATGTTAAAATGATGGTAGATCTTGCTTGGAAATCAAACACAGTTAATTAAAACTTCATTCATTTGGTCATGGAAACTGTCAATCATGTTTCACCACAATCCTGCCTTATCTCCGTACTGTGATTGCTGTAGACAGGCCTGCTTAGCTTCAGGTAGATCTTTGCTGATTTCTGTTCAGAGTAATGCTGTCCTGAATGTCTGCATTGAATTTTCTACCCTTAGCACTATGAAATATGTAGTGACTCAATTATTTCTAGGAACCTATGGTGAAATTTGTTTGTAAAAAACAGGTTCACATACATGCAAGCCATTTGCAGATTTTTAAATTAATTCCTTGCTACTGATCAATTGAAACCAGTGTGTGTAGGTAAATTCTCCAGTTGAGTTTTCAATGGCTGGCCCCTTGGGAGACAAGAACTGTAATAGAGTTCAAAGCATTATTAATTCAAGGTGATATGGCACTGAAATTTCTGTCTTGTCACAAATATTTTCAGAAATATTTTATATGCTTCCATATAAATCTATGGTGTGACTGCACCTTGAATACTGTGTGCAGTTTTGGTTGCCCCACCTCAAAAAAGATATAGTAGAACTAGAAAAGGTACAGAGAAGGGCAACAAAAATGATAAAGGGCATGGAAGTTTCCATATGAGGAGACACTTGATAGGTTATGGCTCTTCAGCTTGGAGAAGTGATGACTGAGAAGGGATATGATAGAAGTTTATAAAATCATGTGTGGTGTGGAACAAGTAAATAGGAAGTGTTTATTTACCCTCTCAAATAGTACTAGAACTAGGAGACACCCTATGAAACTAACTTGCAGCAGATTTAAAACAAATAAAATAAGTACTTTTCCACTTAGCATACAATTAACTTGTGGAATTTGTTGCTAGAGGATGTGATCAAGGCCAGTAGCATGGCTGGGTTTAAAAAAGGATTGAATAAGTTCTTGGAGGGTAGGTCCATTAACGGCTATTAGCCATGTAGGTTTGGGGGGAATGTAACCTCTGACTGTCAGGAGCTAGGAATGAACAACAGGGAATGGATCACCTCATTGTGATCTGTTGGGTACTTCTCCCAAGCAACTGAGATTGGCCACTATCAGAGACAGGATTCTGGGCTCGATGGACCATTAGTCTCACCCAGTATGGAACTTCTTATGTTCTCATGTTCACGTGTTTTTCAACTTGTAGGAAAGAATTTCTTGGAGGCCTGGATCACTTGCCGCCAAGGACTGAAAGGAAAAGCCTTTGTTCATGCCTTTATGCAGTTTGTTGACTAGTTGGGTGTCTGTCAACAAGCTCCCTTTTCCAGAGGTTAATATAGTGTCACAGCCCAGCCTCGAACCCGTGGCCTCTGGGGTGCTGGAGAGGCTGTCCGGTGCTCTGCGCCACCTGGTGGGCTTGTGAGGGTGCTGGGTTTTCCCCCTCCTGTCTCCCTTGTGTGCTTGCTCCCTGTGTGTCATGCCCCTTCCCAGCTGTAGCC
>QEPC01005778.1:1033528-1127215 GCA_003113815.1 Sphenodon punctatus
CCCTGTGGTGGGTTCCACCCTTGGCTCCGGACCCTGACCTCGATGATGAGTCGCGTACCTTCTTAGCCCAGGGTGCCTGGTAATGCTGCTGAGTACCTAATCTCTCGGGTGCAAGAGAGCGACTGAGAGGTTTCAGAGGGTCGCCTTGGGGCCACCTGTTTCCCCCCCTGTGCCTGGGCCTGGATTCCTCCCTCTTGTTTCCCTCTAACCAAGGCCGTCCCCTGGAACCTGATATTCCTGGCCTTCCTTCTCCCTCCTTGAATTCCCCCCCCCGGCTCCGTACCCCGGAGCCTGACATATAGACCAAGCAGACCAAGACATTTACTGTGTGGGTCTCATAGTCTAAGCATACAAGTTTGGTTTGTATTTTTAACCTGACGCTTTTCTTGGAGATTTTGTTTCCCAAATCCAAAGAGCTTTCAGAATTTGGACAGCACAAAAAACTAATGGAAACTTACTCAGAATATAACTGGTATTTGCATAGTTTCTATATAGCCCCTCTTTTCAGGGTCATTCAACTTGACTAATTACACTTGACTCATTTTGAACTGTGCCTCTCAGGCTGAAATTCTTCTGTTAGCAACTTTTTTTGGTAGAATTTCTACTTTGAAGTTTTCTGATGTTTATGAAAATGGACTCTACATTCTTCTGTGCTTTTATAAACACTTTTAAAAATCAGCCAATTTCTTTTCAGCTTTCTGTTCAGCAACAGTGGTCTTCAATCTCTGTAGTGGTACCTTTTTAGACTTATTTGATTTGTGCTGGAGTCTCCTCATCAGCTCTCCTAACCTGTGTGTCCAAGAACCCATAACTTTTGTAGCCATTTGGGGTTATGGAACATTTTGGTGGGTTTACTTTGAAGACTTCCACACCTTAGCTTTTAACTATACAAAAGTTTTAGTTGGAGTTTGATAAAGGGTACATAATTGCAATAATTTTAATAACTAACTATTAAGTCCGTTCATTAATCAGTATTTCCTACTTAAAATTTTAATGCTTTTTTCTAGCTAGTCATGGTTATGGACTTCTTGCTAAAGAACATTCTCTGACCCTTGCTCTTTTAATGGATTTACGTTCAAAATGTGTTAGAATTACTTCTCTGTAAAGCTTGATGGTTTTAATTTCAGTAGACTAATGATAAAAACATTAAACTCTCATTCCATATTTAAATATAAATTCGGCCACTGAAAGGGGAGTTCCCCCCCCACACACACATCCAACGTATAAAACTTTCTTGTTAAGGCAGAGAAAATTGGTTATGTTCACTGTAGTTCATACCTGTAAAGAATTGACATATATACTAAGCATTATTATCAAAATCCTCTCTTAGTTTGTGTTATCAGTTATCATTAAAGCTGATCCTAAACCTCTGCACATGCCATAGTCCCCAGAATGAGGGGAGGGGGACTGTGCAGGGTGTGCGGAGGTTGTACATGTGCTATGCCCATGTCATGTGCAGAGAGCAGGGGTTAGAATTGGCCCCAATGTCAACACATCTGAGCCCGATTCTCCTTCCACTTATTCTGAGTCAAGAATAAAGTAACACTAGTGAAATAAAATATATTACAACTCTCTAAAACTAGAGAAAGAGATTCCAACCCCAAAATAGCATAAAACTCAGCTCTGCTACTAACCATGTCTTATTTTGTTTCTTTTGACTCCACTGTACTTTTTCGCTTTGTCTCTGAGAAATACCAGTTGCGCTACTGCTATACTGCTTTGTTTCTTCAAGAAAAAGGTCACCAACTTGGTTAAGTTGCTCATATGAAGGTTGTTCAGCATAATATGAATTTTTTGGTTTCTTTTGCTTATTAGTCAGAATGTATAAACTTAGGGTAAAAGTCACACGAGACAGGGCTGGTATGATTCTTCACCACCCCCAGGAGGGTGAATGCAGCTGCCACACTTTGGGCCAGAAGGGAGAACAGCCCAAACAAGCAGCCCCCCCTTCCCGAAGCCATCACCAGTCCCTCCATACCACAGGTCTGGCTGAGGAGCCGGCCACACAGGGGTGGACACTAGGGGTGTGCACCAAGGACCCATGTCGTTTTTCATTATGAAAACTGTTGTTTTTTATCGTTATTAATGAAATTTCATTTTTCATTATCGGTATCAATTTTGAGTGATAATTAAGATTATGTTTTTGCTATCATTTCCGTTGTAGGCTGCCACCAGTGGCAGAAGTGCCAGCAGACACCTGCCCCAGATTTCTCAGAAGTTGAACTCCTTCCTCCCTTTCTCATTATAATGCAGTAGTAATAATAAGCGCACAATGACAATATGAAAAATTACTAATATGCATGTCTAACCTAAACCTTCACCTAATAACCTATACTGTCTAACCTTCCGCCAGGCCTTTGGTGAGGGAGGTGGGTGAAGGGTGGTGAGGGTGGGTGCATGGGGAGGATGGGTTTTTAAATTTTCTTTTATGCCTCCCTTTTATGTATTTTATATATTTTATGTATATTTTTAAATATTTTAGTTTTGTAAGCTGCTTCGAGCTGCTTAGGCAGGATATAAATAAACACTGTGTGCAATATAAAGTATCTATATCAATACACTTCCATCTGCTATGTTTTGTCTAAGTATCTATGTATCCTATTCCTATCCTATAATGCTAATATATATAATAAAAAAACAAGTATCTATCTATCCTATAGACCTAAACCTATATCTATTTATATATATGTAGAGGGGGAGACAGACAGGGGAAGGTAAAAGGTAAAATAAAGGGTATAAGGAAAGGTAAGTTATAACACTGAGGGCTGGGGAAGATTTTTAGTGCAAGCAGCACTAGAATTCTGAAATGCAACCCGATACATCAAGAGCTAACACAGAACAAGAGTCAAACAGCCTAGCCCTGCAACATAAAGGGTTGTAGTGCCCTCCCCAGAGCCCCCATGATTGGTTCTGGGAGGCAGGAGGCATTGAACAATCACAGGGTGCCATGCAGCTGCCTGGGACCTTCTTGCGCTGCTCATTGGTCAGCAATAACATCTATCAGGTCTTTCCCCTCCCGTCACAGGCCCAGTTCAAGAGTTCAGCACTGTTTCTGGCTGTGAGATGTCCGCTCCCTCCTCCCCTCTCTACATTTCCCTCCAAAAAACATCTGCCAGGCAATAACAAAATCAATAATGACTTTTGTTATCATTATTGATTTTGTTATTATTTATCTTTGTTATCGTTATTGCAATCATGATAATAAAAATGAATAATTTTGTTATCATTATCAGTATAATAAAAACAAAGTGCACACCCCTACTGGACACATTGCAGGCTACTACTGCCTCAACTGGGCCAGCATGGGATAATGGGCTGCCTCCCATCTGGTCAGCCTGTGGAGCTCTGCCATGAGGTATGTTGGGCCCAGAGGAGCATGCTCATGTTGGCCACCAAACAGCTGACTGGGGGAGGAGGCCCAGTGAAGAGTGCACAAGAGCTGAGGATCAGCTGTTTGGTGGCTGTCAGGATGCGCTACCGCCGCCGTCAAAGCCGCGGCGCGGGCCGCGCCCGGCAGCGCGCACCCCTGATACCGGGGTCAGCCCCCACACCAGCAAGCGCCGCAGGGTCGCCACAACAACCAACGGCGCCCTCACAGCTGAGAAGGAATAGGGTGGAGCCCAGAGGAGAGCTGCGACGCTCTGCACGCATTCGCGCGGCAAAAGGGGAGGAGCCAGGTAGTTAAGAGAGCACGGGACCGGCTCAGCGTTGCCGGAGATCAGCTCGCTGTGAGACCGGCCCCCTTGCTGCTTGGATATCATTGCGTGTGCTACTGTTGCTGAGATAGTACTTATCAGGAAAGTGAAGCGTGGATTGGGAGTGACTGTGACTGAGTGAGTGAGTGAGTGAGTGAGTGAACGGTGAGTGTGGGTATTGTACTGTGGTGTGGGGTGTGAGTTGGGCTTCGGGGGCACTAAGACTTTCCCTCTTGTTGGGCCCTTCCTTCCCTTTCGCTCCAGAGCTGCGCTGATTCCCTCCCTGTATCCCCAGGTGCTCTTCCTTCCTAAACCTTCACCATCATCCACTGTGGTTCTACCTTGAGGCACTTTCAGTTAGTTGGGTGGGTGAGAGCACGAACGTGGGTGTGGTTGTGCAGGGGCTGCTTCTGGGCGTTCTACCTCCCCCCCTATGATGATCTGGCCATTACTCCGCTTGGAGAATTAAAGCCACACAAGATCCTGAGGGGTTGTTTTCCCTTACTGCGTGACAGCAGCCCCTGGAGCGCTAAGGTGAAAGTGCAAGGGCTGGGGGATAGACCCCAATATCTAGGGCTAGGTCCATTCTTCTCCCTTCCTAACTTCCCTGTCCCTGACAGTGGCTGGGGAAAACTTGTGCGGGCCTTCTGGTCCCAACTCCCCGAGTCAGCTGTTTGGTGGCCGGTATGAGTGCACTTCTCTGGGCCCCGCATCATCTGTTTGACGACCATGGTGAGCTCACTCTTTCGGGACCAATCTTTGGACCTCGCCTCACGGCATGGCTGCATGCGTTAAACAGATGGGAGGCGGCCCATTACCCCACACTGGCCAGGCTGGAGCTGCAGAAGCCCACGATGCATCACAGGCCTTCTCCAGTGGATATGTTGCGTAGGAGCAGGTCACTCATCCTGGGGCAGAAGTGGGCAAACATCTGATGGCACCAGTTTGGTGGTCAGCTGCATTCTGGGCTAATGTGGCCCAGTGTGGTTTAATGCCTCATGTGGCTTTACCCTCAGCCTCTCTGTGCAAGATCCTGCTTTATATTGGATGAGGTTGAGCCATCTGCAGCTGAATCCTGACAAGATGGAGGTGATGTTGGTGGGCGAGGGCTTGGGGGGCCTGGGAGTGGTTGAGTCTCCTCTTGTAGGGGGGGTTCACCCTCCCATGGTCTCTCAGGTGCAGAGTCTGAGTGTGCTCCTCGATTCACAGCTCAGCCTGGAATCTCAGGTTGTGGCCGTGGCGGGGAGTGCTTTTCGGCAGTTACATCTTGTCCGGCGGCTTCAGCCATATCTCTCAGACTCTGACCTCGCCACTGTCATCCATGCCTTCATCACTTCAAGGCTGGATTACTGCAACACACTCTACGTGGGACTGCCCGAGAAGCTGGTCCGGAGGCTGTAGCTGGTGCAGAATGCCGCAGCCCGTCTCCATATGGGGGCAGGCCACAGGGAGCACATGACACCTGTGCTCCGGGCTCTGCGCTGGCTGCCTATAAAACACCGGGCTAGGTTCAAGGTGCTGGTTTTGACCTTTGAAGCCCTTCACAGCCTGGTCCCTGCTTATCTGCGGGATCGCCTCACTCCCCATGTGCCTGTGCGACCCCTGAGATCGTCCATGGGTGCCTTTTTGGAGGTTCCCCGGGTGAGATCTTTTTCGGTGTCTGCCCCTGTGCTGTGGAATTCGCTCCCGGAGGAGGCTCAGTTGGCCCCCACTCTCCTGTCATTTTGACGTCTTTCAAAAGGCCAGGAACGAATACTCCAGACTACTCAAACAGAAGAGGACGACATACCATGCGATTAATTGGTCAAGGCTGGCTGTTGACCTTTCTGTTGGTGATTCTATCTGATTTTGGGCTAGGTTGAACTCCATTATTAAACCTAGGCAGAGGGGCAAGAGGTCAGTAATCACTGCCCCTACCTGGGAAGATTTCTTCAGCAAATTGTATGTGGCTAGGAAGGTAGGGGCAGTTGACTTCAATTGGGGTTTAGGAGGGGATACCGCACAGGTGTTGGGTTGGCAGCAAGAACACTTCTCTGAGAATGTGATCTATGAGGGCATTATGGCCTTAAAATCACATAGGGCTGCTGGACCAGATTTGGTTACTTTGGAAATATTGCAGGCAGCTCCTGGTTGGTGGGCCAAGACGCTTTCATATCTCTTCCTGGCAGTCAGCAGGACTTCTAGAATTCCTAAGCAATGGGTCCTGAGTTGGATCGTTCCTATTTATAAGAAGGGTGACATTGGGGACCTGAATACCTACAGGCCTATAAGCTTGATTTCAGTTATAGGGAAATTATATGCCAGGATATTATTACAATATCTCGAGAAGTGGGCTGAGGATCAACATCTGTTACCCCAGGAGCAATTTGGGTTTAGAAAAGGCAAATCTACGATAGATTGCTGCTTCATTCTACAGCATATAATTTTTAAATACACTAGGATTAAGAAGGGGAAGGTATATCTAGCATTTTTGGATCTCACTAAGGCTTTCAACTTGGTGCCCCGATCTCAGCTTTGGGCCAAGCTGAGGCAATGGGGCATCGAGGAGAAGCTATTGAACCCGATTATGCAGTTACACGCGAACAACATGGCCAGGGTGAAATATGATGATGGGCAGCACCTGACTAACCCCTTTCCTGTAGAATGAGGGGTGTGACAGGGCTGTGTCCTGGCCCCACTTTTGTTTGGATTATTTGTTGCAGATATGGTTACCTATGTTAAAACTGTCGAAGGCCATGCGCCCAAAATAGGAAATGTCCAGATCAACTTACTTCAGTTTGCTGATGATGTGGTACTCATTTCCCAGACTGAGATAGGGCTAAGGAGGGCAATAGGAAGATTCTATACCTATTGTGTTGAAAATGGGTTGGAGCTGAATTCAAGCAAGTCCAAGATAATGGTGATGGGAAAAAAGAAAGTCCCAAAAGTTTGGAAGAAAACAGCAGGGCAAATTGGTGTAACCACGACTTTTAAGTATCTGGGGATTACCTTCTCGAATAGGAGTACCTGGAATACTCACCTGTCTGAGAGGGCTATAAAAGCACAGCAAGTTGCCCAGGTTATCAACAGGGCAATTAACCTCTCTGTTGGAGTTACTACATTTGGGTTTCCCCAGGTATATAGGGCTAAGATTCCAGCAATGATCCTTTTTGGCTTGGAAATTGTTCCGTGGCCCAATATGATCCAGCTGGAAAGGGTCCAAAATGGTTTTTTATGCAGACTCCTTTGGGTGGTGAATAGTATCCCAGGGGCCGTTCTGAGACTGGAGACTGGCGTTCCTTCATTGGACTCATTAGCTAAGCTGGCCTTTGTTTGCTATTGGCTCTGTCTACTAACTGCTGACGACTCTGATCTCCCATTGTTGTGCCTTAGAGAAAAACTTGTTCACACAGGGGTTAGATCATATCCCTGGTTGGAGTATCTGGGGCAGCTCTTAAGGCAGCTGGGATTTCCCCTGGAATATTTTGTAGGGAAATCCCCGATATATATTCGCCAGCCAATCCAGTTTAGGATTAGGGACATTGCCCTCCAGGAGGATTTGGCAGCATTGGGAACATGGAAGGTGGCTCCTGGACTGGCCTTGATTAAGTCTAATGGCAGGTTTGAGGAATACCTGGATAGTATTAAGGATCCCAAACTCAGGCAGTGCTACACACTGACTCGATTTTGTCTAATCCAGACAGCAGTATCCGAAGGCAGGAAGGCTCATATCCCATACCATCTTCGAGTATGCCTATGTAAGGTCGGTGGAGTGGAAACGGTAGAAATTTTTTGTTGGTATGCCCATTCTATGCCATCTTAAGGCAGGTATGGCTGTCTCCCCTATTGGCTGAAGGAGTGACCTTTGGATCTGAACGTGCCTTCAGTTTTTATTAGCATTACCCGAGCCCAGAGACATGCTTGCAATTGCTACCTATGTATGGCTTGCCACAAAGAAAAGGAAAGAGTTGCAGGCCAAACGGATTGCATATAGGCAATTCCAAGAGTAAAGCAGTGATAAGCGGATGTAGCAAAGCTGGCTTAACTGGGACCATTGACAAACGGGTCAGGTATATGCATAGAGATTTTAATTAATTTATTGGTATGTTAATTGGGTACGTTGTATAAATGACTGTATTCCCCATGATAGATAGGGAACATGCTGTTATAGTGAGAGGCTCATACCCAAGTGCAACAGTTGTATCACATGCGGATCTATCTTTTTATCTTGTTTCATTGTATTGTGTGATATTGTATTGTAATTTATATTGTATAGATTATATATTCTGGCCACAGCAAAAGCTAGAGCCAATAAACAAACAAACATTTTGACGTTTGTGCAAGACCTGGTTGTTCCGCCAGGCTTTTGGCGAGGGGTGGGGGTAGGATGGGTGGATTGTGGGGGCAGGGGGGAGTTGTTTTTTTCTCCCGCATATGGAATTTTTAACTTTTAAATTGCTTTTATTGTTTTAATTTGTTGTTCGCCACCCGAAGCTGCCCTGCGGGCAGGCGGGGCAGAATAAAAATCTTTTATAAAATACAAAAATAAAATATTTTATTAGACAAATATACATTTATTTCCATTTTACTTTTTTATTATTCCTTCTTGGTCATCTTCCTATATTGGACCCCTAGGTTTATGCTCAGAATTTATTGTTCATTTCCTGAGGTTCTTGTCTTCAAGATATTTAATAACATTCACTCTCCTTTTAGCCTAATACATTTTCACTCATTTCCATATGTTTTCTAATTTAATTTTAAAGTGTAAATTAAATGCAAGATCTTTTAGGAGGCAGGTATTAAGCAGACTTCATACCTTCTCTTATAATTACCTTTTCTTTAGCTCTGATCCTGTAGCCTATTGCACATGGGTGGACTGCTGCACACATGCAGAGCCAGAATGATATTGTAATGCATACTTTGGAGGTTAAGAAGGCAGAGCCTTCCTGATTTAAGTGCTTCACTTTGCATTAATATTTTAACCTAGTATTTTTCTATGGAATTGAGAAAGTATGGAACAATTTAGTGACAGAGCAGGAAGGTAGAGTTCAAATTAATTATTTCCTTTTCATTTTAGAATTTAGCATCCCATTCAAAACTGACCACTTATTTTTTTTAAAAAACTTCTATGGATTTTCTTTGGTGACTTCTTCTACATAGCTGATAAACAGCAGACACCCCTCCCCCCCCCCCAACCGCCCATAAGTTTGGTTAGGATACTCAGACTCGAGTCTTGGAGTTCTAGTAATGGAACTTTGCCTAGTTAAAAGAGCTGAATTTACCTTCTCCCCTCTGCCGCCTGCTATCTGAACAGCCTTCCAATGTGTGTTTCTGTCTCAATTCTCCCTTTCCAATCTCACAAGGAATCACACCCATTCCCTGTTCCTCTCTCCCTTCACTTTTATTACTGAACTAACTCTAATGAGCATTCAACATTATTAAGTGTTAAAGAGAAACAGGCTGTGATCTTCACCCATTCAAATCAATGGGAGCTGAGACAATTTCAATGAGAACAGGACTGCAGCAACAATCTATATGGAAGGCGTTACATAAACAAGTTATACTGCACTATACAAACTATCAAGAGGGTATTTGGGGTTTGGGAGGGTTTGTGGTCTTTTAATGGGATGTTTAATATGTTTGAATGACTTCTATTTTATATGTTGTTTTTATATATGTTGTTACCTGTTTGAGTCTTCAGGGTCAGGTGGAGTATACATTTAAACAAAGCACACAATTTTTTGGAGTTAAATGACATGCTTTGTCTTTCAGTTCCACCTATCTCACTGTGAGGTTATGAAATTGTTTATTAACTGGCGTTCAGAAATAGATAGCAATTGAAAAATGCTAACCTCTTGAGGAGCAAATATGGAGTAATAAAACTATAGGGAAATTCTTTATTTTGAAACTGCGCACCACTTTATCCTGTGCACGAGAAACTGTCTACTATGTGAATATGCTACTTTTGTGTAGAAAGCGGATCATAGAAGATTTAGCTTTCCCACCAGTAGTTCACTCACACACTTGCTATGGAAGCAGCACCGTGGGTAAATTGATAGCCTGTACAGGAAAGGAAAGAATGGCAGACTGATTACTTGATGGTTATTTTGCAAAACTGATGAGACAGCAAATGATATTCAATCCTATTAAGAAGACTAAGCACAGCTTCTCCCCCACCCCACACCCCCTTGAAAAAAAATCTTTACATTCCCTGCATTGGGATTGGGTGACATGATTCTACAATTTTGGGAGACTGGAAATTACAGAACATCTGCAATGAAATTGGTTTTCTGTGGGAAACTGATGAATCACTTACTGCCAATGACTAGAAGGAAAAGTACTTGTTTATGCCCTTATGTAATGAATTTTTATGAGGTGAAGTTTGCTGTTTATAAAAAAATATACTTTAAGCTGCCAGAGATGTAAAATAATAGAATTCAGAATTCAGAGCAATACATTACTGAAAAGACAGTCACTAGTAGAATATTATCTACTAACAAAACACTGAAACAGAACTACTGCTTCTGTAATAGAATTAAAAATTCTCATCCACCCAGTTGGACTCCTACAAAAGAAAAGTATGAAAAGCAATATAGTCCACATTATCAGCTCAAAAGAGAACACACACGTGCTTTCATGTTGTCTTTTTGAACCTGAGACTATTTTTGTCCTTGAAAAAGGAACGCTGGAATGTTTTGCAAAAGTAAAATTATACTCTGAAGCAATTCCTCAAAAACAAACTGAAAGCCCTGGCTCTCTGTGCAATCATGGGCATCCAAAGCATGAGTATCTCTCTGCATGCCCCCATCACTGTATGCTAATTTGCTACATTTCTTGCATAAAAGCAGTATATTGAAAAAAGAGTTAAGAATAATGTAGCTTCAGTAAAGCTACAATTTTTGCTACATAAAAAATTGTAATTTGACAAGTTGTTCCATAGCTAGCTAAAGGAGAAAACAAGATGACTGCATCGGTTTTAAAGGCTCCACACAGTTTCTTTAAATAAGAGATAAAATGAAATTGAAGTTTGTGCTTGTGGGTAATGTTGAGAGACAGTAATAAGTAGTCAGTCTGGACCATTTGAAACTAATGATTGGAACTAATTACCCTCAAAACAGCATCCTGTAGCTTATGACGGGCTGTGAACATTAGTTTTAGGCTTAATTTGGTAGTCACAGTATGTACAGCATCTATTTTGTGGTTCTAATTGTTTTGAGGACTTAAAATTTAGAGAGCAGATTTGGAGAACTAGTTCTAAGAAGTTAATGAATTTTGACAAATTCTAGAATTTTGGGTAGGGCTGAAATCAAATGTTCAAGTTAATACCTGAATATTCCCCATGTAGCATTTCATAATGGAAGGTTATATCTTCTTGAAAGAGGAGTACTGCTCTACAATCATTTTCCTTTGAGAAGAAGCCGCTGCACATTCATACTACCACATATTGTGCCCCTTGTGCTGAGCTCTCGAACTGGCTAGCATAGTTCAGCACAGGCTGTTCATAGCACATTACTGTACACAAACTTTGTACACATCCTCCATAGTAATAAGCATAGTCCCATGCCACCAGGTGAAGGAACCCTGAAGTGGTAAACCCATTCCTGTTGCTGTGAGTGTAGGTCCAGACACCGGGGCAGGATCCATGGGATGTTCCGGCCATTTTCAAGCAGTATTACAAACACTTCTTGCTCTCCCAGGTAATGAATAGATCACAGAGTGGCTATTAGATCACAAAATGTTCAGCAGTAGAAAAGCTGAAAACTCAAGCAGCTACACAAGAAACTAGACAAAACTGAGTAGGGATAACTTCATTTGTTGAGAAGTATATTTATAATTGTTTCAGGAACCATTTGTGCTGCCCCTGGAGTAGATTGCCAAGGGAGTCTGCTTCTTTGGCAGTGGTTCATCCACGATGACAGTAAGAATCATAGAGCTTGAAGGAACTTCAGAGGTCATCTACTCTAAACCCCTGCACAATGCAGGAAATCCGTAGTTACAGCATCCCTGACAGATCACTGTCTAGCCTCTGTTTGAAAACCTCCAGTGAAGAAGAGTCCACCACCACCCTATGCAATTTGTTCCACTGTCAAACTGCTCTTACCATTAGGAACTTCTTCCTAATGTTTAACCAACATTTGCTTTCTTGTCATTTGAGCCCATTATTTCTAGTCTTGCCTCCAGGGACAAGAGAGAACAAGTCTTTGCAATCCTCTCTGTGACAGCCTTTCAGGTAGTGGAAGTCCGCTAGTAGGTCTCCCCTTAGTCTTCTCTTCTCAAGGCTAAACACACCCAGGTCCTTCAACCTTTCCTCATAGGATTTGGTTTCTAGACCCCTGACCATCTTTGTCACCCTTCTCTGAACCCGTTCCAATTTGTCAATGTCCTTCTTAAAGTGTAGAGCCCAAAATAGACACAGTACTCCAGATGAGGTCTGACCAATGTAGAATAGAGTATATCTTTAGGGGTGGGAAAACCGGATCTTCCGGTATCCGATAATGCCGGTACTGGCCATACCAGCATTATTGGATTCAACCCGGTAATCTGGGCCGTTTCCCGGATTCCCGGTACCGGATTTTTTTACATTGCGGCCATTCAAATGAATGGCCGCAATGTAAAAAAAAAAACCCACCAAAAAACCGTGTTTCCCTCCCCCTCCCAGGCTGCGCGGGTGGAAGGGGGGACACCCCCCACCCACCCTGCCCAGCCTGGATTTAAATCCCCTGAGTGTCCCACTGCAGCTCCGGGCCGCCGCTGGCAACCCAGAGCCAGCCCCAGCGGCTGTCCCAGCAGCAGCCGGTAAGTATACTGTATGATCCTGGGGGGGGGGTTTGACACACCCCCCCCCCCAGGGATCACCCTACTTTCAAGTTCCCACACCCAGGGATCTCGTACCTTCATTGAGCTCCGGCGGTCCGGCGGCTTCAGGGCCGGCTGTGGCTGCCGGAAGTAGGGTAATCCCTGGGGGGGGTGTGTTAACACCCCCCCCAGGGATCATACAGTATACTTACCGGCTGCTGCTGGGACGGCCGCTGGGGCTGGCTCTGGGTTGCCGGCGGCGGCCCGGAGCTGCAGTGGGACACTCAGGGGATTTAAATCCAGGCTGGGCAGGGTGCGTGGGGGGTGTCCCCCCTTCCCCCCATGCAGCCTGGGAGGGGGAGGGGGGACTCAATTTTTTTATTCCATTGATTTAAGTGGGGAGAGTGCCCCATTGAAATCAATGGAATAAATCCGGTACCAGTATACCGGATTTAATCGGGGAATCCGGTTTTTTTGAAACCGGAATCTGGTAAATCCGGTACCAGGTAATTGCCCTGGGGTCCCAGCCCTAATATCTATTACATTTCATGACTTGGAAACAATGCTTCTATTAATGCAGCCTAAAACTGCATTAGCCTTTTTTTGTGGCTGCATCACGCTGCTGACTCATGTTCTATTTGTGATCGACTACAGTCCACAGATTCTTTTCACATTTACTGCTGCTAAGCCAAGTATCCCCCATCCTGTATTTGTACATTTGATTTTTCTTACCTAAATGCAAAACTTTACATTTATCTCTGTTGAACTTAATTTTGTTAGTTTCAAGTTCATTTTGAATTTTATTTCTGTCCTCTAAGGTGTTAGCTATCCCTCCTAGTTTTATGTCATCTGCAGATTTAATAAGCATTCCCTCTCTATTCCCTCATTCAAGTAATTAATAAAGATGTGAACAGTACCGGCTCCAAGAAATACTCCCGCAGCACCCGGTTCAACACGTCCCTCCAGATTGATGAGGAGCCATCGATGAGCACTCTTTGACTACGGTTCTTTAACCAGCTGTAAATCCACCTAATGGTATTATCATCTAGTCCACATTTTACCAGCTTGTCAACAAGGATACCATGGGGGAGTTTGTCAAATGCTTTGCTGAAATCAAGTTCTATTACTTCCACAGTGTTCCCATGATCCACTAAACTAGTAACTTGATCAAAAAAGGAGATAAGATTAGTCTAGCATGACGTATTCTTGGCAAGTCCACGCTGGCTTTTAGTAAATCACTGCATTGTTTTCTGGATGCTTACAGATTGACTGCTAATCTGTTCTAGTATCTTTCTACATATCGATGTCAGGCTGACTGGACTATAGTTTCCCAGATCCTCCTTTTCCCCATTTCTGAAGACGGGGTGCTTTCAGATGTGACGTTGATGTGGATTAATCTCTTTTAATGTGGATTAATCCTGGTGCCAGAATCATGCTTGAAATATGCCTCCAAATGTTACCATGGTCTGGCTCCTGAACGTGGTGGAGCTTAGCCCAGGCTGTCACTTGGGGAAATCCCCAAGTGACAGCCCGGACTAAGCTCCACTATGGTCTGGAGCCAGCTGGCAAACCTGGAGTAAAGCGGGCTATCACGTCAGATAGCTTGCTTCTTTCAAGTCAGTCTGGAGTGGCGGCAGGGGCCGGGTGCCATAGCAGCCATCCTTGTCTGCCATGGCTACCCGTCAGCTGGGGGGATGGGTGCTGCATGCAGCGTAGGGATGTGCAGATGTATGTTCATGCATCTCCCCTCCCCGGCGCAGGCCGCCATCACTCTTCTTTGGCAGCCAGGCCGAGTTTGGCCCAAAATGACGGCTGCCGCCACAGTCCGGAGCAGCCTATGGCCATGGCAGGACCCGTCATGTGTAAAAGCAGCCAGGGACAACATTTTCCCATCTCGTCTTTCGGCACCTCACCCATTCTCCAAGTTGATAGACAGAAGTTCTGAGAGTACATCAGTAGCTTCCTTCATTACGCAAGGATGTAATTCATTTGGCCCCAAAGACTTGAACTTGTTTAGAGTAGCTAGGTATTCTCTGACCAACTCTTTATCTATCCTGTTCTGCAATCCTTTCCTCTCATCATTCATGCTACTTTTTCCAGGTTGGACAGTTTCCCTTTTGGGAGAAGATGGAGGCAAAATAGGAATTCCGCCTTCTGTTGCCTGTTAACATTTCACCATCTTCAGTTAGCAGCGGATCTAGCACTTCATTTTTCTTCCTCTTACTTCTAACATACCCAAAAAACCCTTTTGTTGTTCTTAGCATCCCTTGCTAGCCTCAGCTCATTCTGTGCTTTTGCCTTACTGACACTGTCCCTACAAGTCTGGGCTACTTGTTTGTATACATCCTTTGTGACTTGTCCTGTCTTCCATTTCTTATATGCATCCTTTTTAATTCTCAGCTCATCAAAAAGCTCTTTGTGCAGCCACATTTGTTTCCTTAGATATCTCCCATTTTTCTTATTGGAATTGTTTGTGATTGTGTCTTCAATATCTAATTTTTCATTTTTATACTGAGTGTAAACAAACAAGATGGACCCTTGCATTCACCCCCCATTGCCCCTAGTTACCTGTTTGTGTGCAGGGTGCTTGCTGGATGTTTGCCCTGGATTGGGCCAGGGCTGCCCCACATGGCATCATCCCCTGTGTGGGTGTGGGGTAACCAAGCCAAAACTGGAGCAACATGCTGTCCTGGGGCCACTTCCCATCTGATGTGGGGGCCATGGGGCGGGCCGTGTTCACCACCAGAGATGCAGTCACAGCCTAGAGTGGCCATGTGAGCAACCACAACTATATGGTAGAGGAACGGGGCAGTGCGTGGGTATACCACAGCTGAGGGAACTGCCAGCCCATCTGCTGTGGTCCTCACGGGGCCTGGGCAAGAAGACTTGCCCAGGGGGCACGTGTGATGTTGGAACAGAGCAGCTCCAGGGTTTGACGCACTTGCAGTCCATTTGTTAATACCCATCATTCAATTACGCTGTGCCTGGCAGGTGATGGTGACAAAGATTTGCACTTCAAGATTAAGAGCCTAGAAGTCTATCACCTTGTTTGTTGAGGTTAGTCCACTGTCAATGATGTTGCCTGACATCACCTGGATCTCTTGATGCTGTAGACTGGTCTAAATGCCCTGAAGGCTCAGCATGTTTTCTATAGGTTCAGCTGACTGATCTAGAGGTTGGGAATTTCCAGGTGTACCAGAGGGAACCTATTTAGAAGCAATCTCCCCTTGGGGGTTAGGGCCAGCAGGGACACTGATGCTGCTAAATCCGAGGTCAGTCGCTAATAAAACATCAACCATTCATGATCTTATTCGTGATGAAACCACCGATCTCACTTGCATTACAGAAATCTGGCTAGATGAGGTGTCTGGGGCAATTCTGGCCGTGGATGTGATCTGTAAAGACAACTTGACAACTTCAGAGGTATTTGGTTCCTGACTCATCCAATATGGAGTGTGTCCATCTTGTGTTGGAATCGGCTGGGAATCAGTTGACGTACTGACCACCCCGCTGCACAACTGACTCCTTGACTGCTCTAGCCGAGCTGGTCTCGGAGGTGGTGTTGAGATCACTCAGTCTTATTGTCTTGGGTGATTTTAACATGCACGCTGAGGCCAGCCTTTCAGGGGTGGAGCAGGAGTTCATGACCACCATAACAGCCATGGGCCTATCCCAGGTAATATCTGGCCAGACGCACAAGGTGGGACACACATCGGATTTGATGTTTTGCACATGGGGGTCTGATTATCAGAGGTGTTGTTATAACACCATCATCATAATTGGACAATTACCTTTTAAAAGCTCAGATCCTGGCCCTCCATGCCCATGTTGGGATGGTGAACTGGTTAGGCTGGTCCTCCCCTGGAGGCTAATGGATCTGATTGGTTTCCAGAATTCTCTGGGAGATTTGCCCGCTGACCTTAACGGCTACTCTGTTGATGACCTGGTCACTTGTGGAATGACATTCTGACCATGGCCATTGACACAGTTGCTCCCAGGCATCCGCTCCCACTGCTGCAGCAGTACAGGTCCCCTGGTATATGGACGACTTGAGGCGGCTGAAGCAGGAGGGTAGGCGGTTAGACCGCACGTGGCGTTCAACTTGCACCGAAGCTGACCAATTGCTGCATAGATCGTTTATGAAGGATTATGCTGTGGCTGTGATGGCGGCAAAGAAAGCTTTCTTCTCCGCTATCATTGCATCTTCAAAGCCTCATCCAGCGGAGCTGTTCCTGGTGGTGAGGGGCCTGGTTAATTCTGTCTGCCTCCACCTGGAAATGGAGTCATCTAATGCCCATTGTGCCATTTTCATGAATTACTTTGCAGACAAAATCATTCGTATTCACCATGACTTGGGTGCTGCCACTTTGTCTGCAGAGTCAAAGTTTGGGGTTATGAAAGCTAAGTCTAGTCCTGTTTGTTTGGATCAGTTTCAGTTGGTGTCTCCCACTGGTGTGGGGGAGGTTCTTGGGGCGATGAAGACAACCAGTTCTGAATTAGATCCTTGCCTAACCTGGCTGGTGAAAGCCAGCTGGGAGACACTGGGGCTGTTGCTGACTGGGGTTCTCAACGCCTTCCTTTCAGAGGGGAGGGTGTCAGATGCCCTTAAAATGGCGGTTGTCTGATAATGGCGGTAATAAATAAATAAAAATTACATTCAATCTTGTGGAGGATGCAGAGCTCAATTTTCCAGCTCTGTATCCTCTGCATGATCGGTGCCAAAGCCACGTAGCTTTGCTTTCGCAAGTGACAAAAGCCGTGCAGTATTTGCCTCCCTGAGTTTTTCCCAGAGGCAAACAGTGCACGTTTTGTAATGTTGGAAAGTGCCCTCTGTCTCAGCTGCAGTCCTGCTGCTGGGAGGCTCCTGGCAGTGAAGGCAGCACTGCAGGTGCCATTTGAACTCCCCTGCCTCTCTCCTGATCCCACAGAACCTCTCCTCAGGAGGTCATCTTGTCTCTCTCCTCTCTCTGTCTCCCTGTGCTCTGTGCTGAGATAGCACCTCAGCTCCCCCTGCTGGGCCTACTCAGCTGCCCAGAGGCAGTAGGTGATGTCAGTTCCTCCTCAGCTTCATGAGACCAGCAGTGCGCTCTTCTCCTGGGCTCTGCCTCCTTAGGGGGCTTACACTAAAACAAGAACAACAACAAAAAGTATCCGAATGCGTTGCAGAACACAAGGAGGTTTTTGAAAGATTTTAAAAAAACAAAAACAGGAGAAGTTGCGTGTTTGCGCTGCAAATGGTGTGCCATTGAAGTTTACGCTCAGGCCAACTGGATTAAAGAATATTTGGAGAGCAAATGACACTTATGACTAAAAGAAGACAAAAACAGAAACCACTATATATTGAAAACAGAATTCATGTGGGCACGGCAGAAAGATGGAGATCAACACAATGTAGTAAGTGAATTTGTCCGTGCCCTGTGCTCTTCAGGGCAGCGGCTAGGCTTTGCTGATGGCCCTTTTGGGGAGTTTGCATGAAACTTCTGTCCAGCTGCAAAATTCTTGCCAAATTCAGTCAACCTGACAAAAAATATTTTGAGAATGATGTTTCCCTGACCAACAAAATGAAAGAAGATGACTGGAAATGTGATTAGTTCTTTGATTGCCAAATGTTCTCATCCGCCCTACCCTGGTGATTTTGTTTTAATTTTTTTATTTTGTTGTGGAGAAGCCTGCACTCATTTTGGCAGATTTGGAGTTTGGAATGTCAAAAAAATAGTCAAACAGTTGCAGCTTGTGTCAGTAAAACTTAAATAAATATGCACTTACCAGGAAGCCTGTGGCAGCAGTGAATTCTGACTCAGCTTCTTACTGCACGAAGTTCACACAGGATATAAAGCTGGATGAAAAACTTGAATTGCTTCATTTGTCTTGGCCAAACTCGTGAACTTCTTTAAATCAGTCATTTTTGAAACACCTACTGCACATTGCTCTCTTTCATGCAACAGGTGTTCCAAAAATGACTGATTTAAAGAAGTTTGCAATTGTTGCTGGTGCAGTTTTCAAGCATTCCAGCAAACAAAAAAACTCTTTTGTGTCTGTCAAGATTTTGCATTTGAATGCAGCATTTCAATTCCCATCATACCAGCAAGATGGCTGAGTCTGTATGTGGCTGCACAGAGTAATCAGAAGGCCTGGGTTGTCTTAATGTGTCTATTAGATCACAGAGTTCAGCAGTAGTAGGGCTGAAACTCACTGAGTCTCACTAGTTCTCAAGGAGAATGGTTTTTTTTCTCCATCTCATTCCCTAAACGAGACAAGATGAGAAAATCCCTCAATATCGCCGAGAACTGGTGAGATTCTAAAGGCAGGGCGGGGCCAGGAAGGGGGTTGGGCAGGGTGCAAGAGGTGAGCAGGGGGCAAAGACTTACCCTCTGGCCACCCCCGATACCCACCTGGGCCTCCTGCCTGCCTGGGAAGAGAAATTCTGGGTGGGAGCCTAGCGAGAGGCCTAGTGGGGGAGGGAGGTTGGTGGGGTACTTATCCTCCAGAAGAGGTCCCGCAAAGCATGACCTCTTCACAGGGTTGTAGGTTTTGAAATAAAAACAACCAAACCTGAGCACGCTCGAAAGGGCCTTGCTGCAGATGCCATTTTTAAAAAGGGCAGCCCGTTCTGAGCATGTATACACAGGACTTGGGAAATTAGCATTTAGTAGCCAGTTATGCGCATGTATGGTCTTCAAAGAGTGTCTTCAGTTCTGCCCATTGATTCCAGTGTTAATCTAGTGCTGGGCAGGGTTGGCATGGCATACCATGGCATATACATTACCAGGCAAAACTTGTTTTTTACCACCCTAAGAAAAATGAATTAGCCCTAGTTTAAGTCATTAATATTTTCTGTTATCAAAACTGTTTCACTAGTCCACAGTAGATTGCAATGGATTACACATAGTTATGTTTTAGTCACATTTGCAATTTGTGATTACCTAAGGCAGTAGATTTAGGTATTAATTTATGACTGCACAAATAAAAAGAAACTCAATGGGCACTACTAATATGGTGTAGTTTAATACTTAACTTCTGTAGGCCTATACATATTTTGCTTTGGCATTTTACACTTTTTTCCCCCAAGGAAGTTATATATCAGTTTTTATCGTATAAGCCAAAGTCAAACATATGAAAAACATATAAAGAGTATATGAGAAACAACAATGCAGAGCTCTAGTCTCAAAGCACTCACCTTACCTTAGTCTGAACTAGTGCTGGATCTCGAGCCTGGATTTTTCTTGGAATTTACAGAGGACCAGGGTATTCAGCCTCGGTTTGCCAAGTATTGAATTTCTAAGGACTTGCCCCGAAAATTCGGTGCTCAGTCAAGTACAAGGCCATGGGGGAGAGGGCATCGGGTGGAGGGAATAATGTAGCGGGGGCCAAGGGAGGGAGGGAATAGGCCAGCATGGGCCTGGGAAGGGGGTAGATGGGAACCTAGCGGTGGCTCAGGGGTGGGATACTTAAGGGGGTTGGGCCTAGTGAGGGGTCAGGGGTAGTGGACATACCCACTAGAGGGGGTCCTGTGACGTGTGGCCTCTTCCTGGGCTGGTAAGTTAAAAGAAAAAGAAAAAAAACCCGGGCATGCTTAGAAGAGCCTGAATAGCCACATCCAAGATGGTGCCTGCAGCATGCTAACACTGCCAGTGCCATCTTGGAAAGTCCTGACCATGCCCTGTCTTTTTTTTCTTTTAACTTACCAGCCCAGGAAAAGGCCATGCATCACAGGATCTCCTCTGGGCCCCCCTGTTAGGTTCCCACACCCTCTTCCCTGACCCCCACTGGCCTATTCCCTCCCCCCCTCCGAGGTCCCCTTTAGATTGCAAGCTCTCTTCAGATTGTAAGCTCTCGGACAGGGACGTGTCTATCTTGTTTTTTGTAAAGTGCCAGGTACATCGTTGGTGCTATATAAATGCTTATAATAATAATAATTAGAGGTGGGAGCCCGGGCCCATTACCGGCTACCGGATTTACCGGTTACCGGTTCTCTAAAAACCGGATTCCCGGATTAAATCCGGTATGCCGGTACCGGATTTATTTCATTGATTTCAATGGGGCGCTGTGTCCCCATTGAAATCAATGAATTCCTTCCCCCTCCCCCTCCCAGGCTGCGCGGGTGGAAGGGGGGACACCCCCCACCCACCCTGCCCAGCCTGGATTTTTGTTTAAAAAAAGACTCAGAGGCGAGCCCACCCCCCAGCACCAGCGGCCGCGGCGTCCCCGCAGCCGCCGGTAAGTATGACCCGATCCCTGGGGGGGGTGTTTAACACCCCCCCAACCCCCCAGGGATCACCCCTACTAAAGTTCAGTGCTTGCTTACCTTGCGGAGCTCCGGCGGCGGCGGCGGGCGGTCCGGCGGCCTCAGCGCCGGCTGTGGCTGCCGGCGTCAGAGACGCTCTAGGCCTTCCGGGGAAACCCGGAAGTTCCCCGGAAGGCCTAGAGCGTCTCTGACGCCGGCAGCCACAGCCGGCGCTGAGGCCGCCGGACCGCCCGCCGCCGCCGCAGCTCCGCAAGGTAAGCGCAAGCTATGCACTTTAGTAGGGGTGATCCCTGGGGGGTGGGGGGGTGTTAAACACCCCCCCCAGGGATCGGGTCATACTTACCGGCGGCTGCGGGGACGCCGCGGCCGCTGGTGCTGGGGGGTGGGCTCGCCTCTGAGTCTTTTTTTAAACAAAAATCCAGGCTGGGCAGGGTGGGTGGGGGGTGTCCCCCCTTCCACCCGTGCAGTCTGGACTTGGGGAGGGTTTGTTTTTTTTAACTTGAGGCTTTAAGTTTTTACATTGCAGCCATTTTTAAATGGCTGCAATGTAAAAAAATCTGGTACCCGGAATCCGGTACCCGGACCGGATTTACCGGGTCGAATCCAATAATGCCGGTACGCCCGGTACTGGCATTATCGGATACCGGATTTACCGGTTTTCCCGCCCCTAATAATAATACATCCCTCCCCCTGAATTCTGAGTATTCTCTGAGGGTCTGAGGACCAGCCCAGACATGCAGGACTGGTCTTGGACCCTCAGAAATACAATTAAAAAATAATAATACTTGAAACAGCACTAGCCTGAACCTCTGTATGTCAAACATCTGGACCAGAAGTAGTTTTTTTGTGTTACTAGAGGAATGTGACTCTATTCCTGAAACTATTAGACAAAACCAGTTTCTTTGGCAAGATGCCAATGTCTTTCATCACTTTTAATATCCTCCTGGTCTACTTGGAGAGAAGTCTGTGGCTGTCGGAGGGTACCGGGAATTCAGGCACAGTACTTGGTATGTGGGACGTCAGGGCATTAGAAGCTCTCATATTTTGGGCTGAGACATCAGAATCCCTTACAGTGATGATCAAAGTAACAGAACACATGGGGTAAGGGAGATTAGACCATCGGTGAAAACAGACATGCCCCTTAACTCTGCTTTAACACCACTTTAATATTTCTTATGCATGTTGGATGGCTGCATAAGGCACCAACACAACCCTGCAACACGCATAAGAAATTTTAAAGCAGTATTAAAGTGGAGTTATGTGCACGTCTGTTTTCACCCTACGTGCATGGGTTTGGGTCAGCTGAATTCTTCAAACACAGAAGTAAATGTAAGGTGTCGGGGCTGACAATGGCAGCATAACCAGCAATGGTGTGAGGCCTAAAGGCTTTAGGAGTCATTCCAGTGCCAGCTCTGATGAGACACCGTTAACTTTTCAGATGTTATCTGATTCAAAGAGTAGGCAAGCAGAAACATGCAAGATGATCGTTAAACAAATCTGCCAATTGTTGAACCTGTACTAATAGCCAATATCTCCACAAAGATTCTTGAACGCAGGGACAGATTAGCAACTAGATTGAGTTGATGTTTTCCCAAAGGTTTGGAGTATTGCTTAATTTCCAGAAAGGGTGGGCCTGGAGACAAATGAAGCTGGAAGAACATGATCTCTTGAAGGTGATGAGTTGCCATCACTATGTGATGCAACTGAAGGAAACGGAGAAGCAAAATGTAGACAAGAACTGTTCTACTAGTATCAGTCCTGAAATATGAGTGTGTGGTAGGAGACTCTTGAAATAAGGCTGGATGTCTAGGTCAGATCCACAGTGGCATCAGGTATTGGTGTGAAGGTTGGCAATCAGCAGTGCTGATGTATACTGATAGATCAATCCATAGATGAGAAGACCCCCCCCCCAGGCACTCAGCAGGGGTGTGTGTGTGTGTGCACACCTTACCTGAACAGGGTACTGGGCAGGGAAAGGGCAAAGGCTCCTTTGCCCCTCTCCTGCTATTCCGAGGTGTGGCACCATGGCCCAATTGGGGGGGGGGGAAGGAGATGCACCTGAGAAATGGAGACCTGAACAGGTATATATACCTGGAACAGTCAGGTGCTCTCCCTCTTCCTCCCAACTCCGGGCCACTTGTAGGAACATTGTTGGTGTCCTTACCTGAAGGTTTCTTGGATTCCGCGACGTACGATAGGTAGGAACGTGTCCCGGGGAGAGGATCCAGGCCCCCACGTGAGGGAGAGGGGGAGCCTCCATATGGGGATGAGACCCTGGTGGGGGCACCCTCCACATTAACCCCCTAGGGGGGCCCACGTGCAGCACTACTGCGCCATCCAGTGGCATTGCACTTGCAATGGACAGAGAGCAAGGGGGGGGCACCGTTAAAGTGCTGCCACCTGGTTCGGTGTAGCGGTGCTTCTGGTACAACTCGAGGAACCCCGGTGTGTGTGTGTGTGTGTCCACGTGGAGCACTGCTGCACCGAAAGGCGGTGCTCAATTCGCACGGGATGGAGACCGGAGAGGGGCACTAGCAAAGCCTCTAAAGAACTCAGGAAGAAGGGGGGGGCACGTGGAGCGCTGTTGCGCCAACCAACAGCGCTGCTGCGCCAACCAGCAGCGCTGCATCCTCAATTGTGGGAGCGCCAAGGGGGGGCACCGTTAACACGCCGCCTGGTTCGGTGCAGCGGCGCTTCAGGTACAATTCAAGGAACCCCGAGGGGCGGGGACTAGTAAAGCATCGCTGCCTGGACCAGCGTGGTGGCGCTTCTGGACTAACTTTAGGGCCCAAGGGGGCATCCGGGGGGATCAACTCATAAGCGCTGCCGCCGGGATCAGGGTGGCAGTGCTTCATGAATACTTTAAGGAGCCCCGGAGTGTGGGGGTGTGTCCACGTGGAACGCTGCTGCGAGGTCCGGCACCACTCAAGAAACGGTGCTGTTAGGGTAGGGGGCACCAAGAAGGAACCATGGACCCGGGGACAACCCTCACCTGTGAATCCACACAATCTTTCTTCCACACGCTCGAGAGGCCACCCGCGTATGAGGGAAAAGCAACCCCTCAGGATCTTATATGGCCCTGAACTTCCCTGATGGGAATAGGTCAGATCATCACGGGGGGAGGAGCAGCAAGGCCCTGAGTGGAGCCCCTCCACTCACCATAACCTCCCCCACACCACTCGTGCACCAAACTATGCGTATCCCCACAATTTCCCACACCGCGTTCGGGAAGGTGAAGGGTGAGGGAGAAGGTGATGGGCAAGAGGGACCAGACCTCGGGGTATTAGGAAAAGGAGGGTACAGGACACACACACAGGGTAAGAAGGGTAGAAGGGCCCAGGACACAGTGGGTAGAACAAGGGCACAACACGAATTGTCCCACACTCAGACACGTCCTTCAAACCAGTCATACTTACACTTTCTCTCATCCTCACACCTTCACACACTCCCTCTTTCTCTCCACCCACAACACAGGTTACCACAATTCCACAAGTCACTTCACGCAGAGGGCCAGTCTCACAGCGCTGTTGATCACCGGCAACACTATGAGTCTGGCGATCCCTTAAATAGGTCAAGCCCCTCCTCCCCATGCCTGCAAGCGGGTGGAGCGGTGCAACCCACCAGAAAGCCCCGCCCCACTGCCGCCAGCTGATTGCAGAGCCGTGTCTGTCGGCTCCACCCCCACAAGTGGAGCGACGCTTCCCGGCGTCCCCCCGGCACCTTGCTGCACTCACTGACCATGGCCCTGCCCCCAAAGGGGTCGGTAGCAGCGCCGATGATAGCGGGACCTTACAGATGCGGGAGCCTCAAGGGGGGGGAACCTGTTAAGCGCCGCTGCGGGGATCAGCACAGTGGCACTTCTGGTTTAATTTTAGAGATTCCGGGGGAGCCAAAATGGGACGCCCGGATGAGCTCAATCCTAACACGCCACCGCCGGGAGCAGGGCAGCAGAACTTCTTGAGGATTTTATGGGGCCCCAAAGGGGTGGGGCAAGTTCAGTGGCACTCAATTTAAGGAAGCATGTGGGGGGGCTAAAGGGAGGCCTCCGGCTGCGGGGAGACCCATGGGGAGCCCCTCGCGTGGAACAGCTAGGCACTCATGCAATACTTAAGGGACCTCATAAAGCGGGGGTCATGCCAGGTACTGTGGGCAGTCCCTGTTGAGCAGCGCCGTGTGCCAGAAAATTGGGAGACCTTGGGAATGGGCCTTTGCAGGGCAGGGGTATGGGGCCACATCCCCATCTCTGGGAGGCACGGGGGTGCGCAAAAGGCAGTTCAGCCACAGGGGGGGTTTACCTACTAAATATGCATTTTTTAAAAAAAGTCAACAGAACCTACGTCCTTAATAACCTTTCCCCACCCCTCCCCTCTTTCGTGCGGCGCAATGGGGGTTAATGGAACCTTTCTTTGTTTTTCTCCTAAATACAGGTCAGCATGGCATGCACAAGATCTAACTGATGTGGCAGGGCGTCTCAGGCCACACGCCCCCTAGCCTCTAATGTGGGGAGGGGGTGGCCCAGGTCATGGACCACTGCCACCCCTTCTCTGAGGGGAGACCAGGAGCAGCCAGACAGTGCTCCTAGGTACATCCTGCAGGAGGTGACTGCGATGCTGACCACTGCATTGGAGTCAGTGCACGCTCAGAGCTCAGGAGAGGTGGCCGTAGCTCCCCCACCTCCCAAACGGGTGCGGAGGTGGGGGGGGGGAACGGGGCCCTATCCCCTACAGCACAGTGAGTGAGAAGGGATAACTGGAATCGGATGCCAGGAACATGGCGGGAGTGACACAGACAGCCTGGATCGATGCACTGGGGACAAGTGGGATACCGCCAACACTGATGGAACAAGGTGAGGGGTCCACAGGTCCCGCAGTCACAAGTACTTCAGGCTCCGGGGGGCGTTGGCCCAGTTTGTACCACGGGTGTTGCCGCGGGACCTAGTCTGACAGCAGAGGGACAGACCATGCAGTGGTACTGGGAGAAATCAGCAGCACTGGCGGTAGATGCCAACACTGCCACCCCAGCTTAGGATACAACGGTGGTTGATACGGGGGCACAAACCACTTACAGGTGGCCGGGTTTTACTCTGGGCCTGCACGCCTATGCCATCCCCATCTCCTTGCCTGGGAATCACCTGTCCCTGACAACCAAGGAGAAGATATGGAAAGAGGAATTTATTGACATTTTAATGTTGTTACACGGTGAGGCTCAGGTGATGAGGGCAGTGAGGCCAACAAGGGAGGTAAAGGCAAACGGAAAAGGCCCCCGGTACCCAGAACCTGGGGGAAATGGTCAACATGTTTTTACATCTACATAGGGGTAGTAGCGTACAAGTTCCCAAGTAGGGCATGACAGCTAATTCAATACCCTGCCATTATTCAAAAGGCTTACTTAGATTTTGGGGGGACGGCCTGGCTTGAATAAAATGAGATGTTCCATCATAGGGCTGCATCTAACCCCCACACACATTGGGATATATTATAGATTATAACATGCACTCACTCATGGCCCTGCACTGCCCTGTTGCAAGCATCCGAACTGGGAGCGGGGTGGTGCTGCCAGGGCCATCAAAACCGGTCTTGGGGAAGCCAGCATGAGTTTTTAATGGGAAGGGGTATTTTCGTGCCTGTTGTAAGTACGCCCATGCCTGTGCAAACTGCGGAGGTGGTCACCCTGCCTCTGCATGTTTTAAGGGGCTGTCCGATTCCAGAAAACAGAGGTTTACAAGTGGAGGGCAGAAACAGGAACGGCAGTGGGGCAGTGGGGGGCAGCAAGCTGGAGGGGGTCATGGGTTTGGCCCCTACACCAATCTGGCTTGAAGTGCTGGGTCCCCTGCTCCAGCGTTACCTGAATAGTATCGAAGCTGATTACTTATGGCAGGGATTTTCTTAAGGTTTTGAGATTTCTTACATGGGTACACGGGTTGACCAGATGGCTAGCAACTTGAAATGTGTGCATGGAATGGAGGATTTGGCTTGGAGCAAAATTAGTAAGGAGATAGTGGTGGGGAGGGTGTCGGGCCCATTCAACTCTCCACCATTTTGTCCTTTTAGGTGCTCTCCATTGGGGATAGTGCCTAAGAAGACCCCGGGTGAGTATCGATTGATACATCACTTGTCCTACCCCAGGGGCAGTTCTGTCAATAATGGGATTGACCCGGTGCTGTGCTCGGTTCAGTACACATCCTTCGATGATGCGGTGCATATTGTATGCACATGTGGAAAGGGGGCACTCATGGAGAAGTGTGATATTCAGTCGACTTTCCGCCTACTGCCGGTATCTCCTAGGGATTTTGACTTCTTGGGGTTTTCCTTTAGGGGTCAGTTCTTCTACGACAAGCCCATGCTCTTGGGCTGTGCCATTTCCTGCTCTGCTTTCGAGCGCTTTAGCACCATGCTTGAGTGGGCAGTCAGAGACAGGTCAGGTTTACCTTACATATCGCAATATCTCGACAATTTCCTCTTCTCGGGGTGGGCGGGCTCTCAAGAGTGCGCTCAGCTTATGTCTGTGTTCACTAGAGTAACGGCTGAACTGGGCATCCCACTGGCCGGGGAAAAGACTGAAGGGCCAGCAACCCAGCTCTCCTTCCTGGGCATAATGATCGAAACAGTATCTTGCACATAGAGTTTCCCTCCTGACAAGCTGGCTTCCCTACAGGTGCTGCTAAAGTGCACAGTGAGCACCAGGAAAGTGACATTAAGAGCTATGCAAACTTTGCTTGGATTTAAACTTTGCCTTCAGGGTAGCTGCCCCCGGGAGAGCTTTCTGCGCACGGCTAGGCTGAGCCACAGCAGGTATGATGTCCCTCCATCACCGCATTAGGATATCCAAAGGCCTTCGGGAGGACCTTGGGGTATGGCTGACGTTCCTCGATAGTTATAATGGGATTTCTCTGTGGAGGGACGTTCTACTGCCGGAGGCGGACCTTCAGGTGGTATCCGATGCGGTGGGGGGGGGGGGGATGGATTTCGGGGTTTTCTTTCAGGGCAGATGGTGTGCCCAGTGGTGGCTGCCTGAAAGGGTGGCTACGGAACTGCTCAGGGACATAACTTTTCTGGAGCTCTTCCCATTACTGGTGGCATTGGAGCTCTGGAGGCAGCAATTCCGGGACTCCCATGTATGTTTTTGGTCTGGCAGTGATACAGGTAAATAACTGACAATCTAGTAAGTCCAACAGAGTTATGACCTTGGTATGTTGGTTTGTGCTGAAGTGCCTTTCCCTTAACATGTATGTCTCTGCCAAGCACGTGCCTGGGGTTCACAATGATATTGCTGATTCCCCCTCTCGTTTTCAGATTGAGTGGTTTTGTTCGCTGGCACCTGGCGAACCAGAGGTGATGCCGGAGGCCTTGTGGAAGCTTGAGAACACAGATTAGTTAGGGGGTTAGAGCTGCTGTATCAAGCTCAACCTGGCGAGCATACACCAGCTATTTTCGTGAGTTCCGCAATTTTCTGTCCTTGCATAGGTTTCAGGAGGAGTGGCCCATCCCTCCCTGTCACGTAGAGTGGTTTGCGGCACACTTGAGTTGCCATGGGTTGGCCCCATGTACCATAAAGTGTCACCTGGCAGCTTTTCTGCAAGGCGCAGGGGTGGCATGGGATATAGGCTCTGCAGGGCTGTCGAGGGATGGGCCAGGGAATGGGGGCCTAGACGAGAAACCCATCAACCATTTCCTGTTGACGCATTGGCCCGTTTGGTTACCTCACTGATTCGCCTCTATTCATCTCCCTATGAGGTGTTACTTTTCCGGGTGGCTTTCTCCACTGCATTTTTTGCAGCATTACGGATCAGTGAGCTGGTACCTTCTTCCCAGCGTGATTGGACTGACATGACTCTGGAGTTATGGGATGTGGCCCGAGGGCCTGACTATATAGTGATCACAATCCATCGATCCAAAACTGATCAGGAGGGCCGAGGCCAGCGTTTAACGTTGCACCGATCCCCAGTTGGGGCAGTGTGCCCAGTCTCAGCAATGGAGGCATACTTGGGCATTCGCTCAAGCCTCCAGAGTCCCCTCTTCATACATTTGGCTGGAACATCTTTGACCAATTCCAATTTCAGGATGTTTTTAAAAAGGGATTAGCCATGCAGGGTCTCCAACCATCCAGATATGGGTCGCACGCCTTCCGAATTGGGGCTGCAGTAGGGGGGCTGCTGGCCTCTCAGATCAAGGCAATTAGCAGATGGAGATCACACGCTTATCGCAATTACATATGGCCATTCAGTCCTTCTCAGTAGGATGTAACTAGTTGGGAACAATCTTATGTTTGTCATATGCAGTCATGGGACAACTCCTCACCGTCTGGATATGTGGGCACAGCATTGTGCGTTGGGCCGAATACCACACTGCCAATTCTGACTTTGGGACCCAGTTGTGTTGTGGCCTGCAGGCCCACCTATACTGGTTTGGGCACAGTGGAATGCGCAGGGAACACCTGATACCTTCACTGTTTTGCAGGGCTGCATACTTCAGTCTGCCTGACATCCTGGTCATTCACTTGGGCGAGAATGACCTTGGTTTGCACAGCGCATGGGAGCTTACAGGCAAGATGCAAACCAACACCTCCGAATTGGTAGCTGCTTGGCCACAGTCCTCCATATGGTGGTCAGATTTTCTGGAGTGGTGCACTTGGAGGTATGCCACCAAGCCAGGCAAAATAGAGCGGGCAAAGTGCAAGATCAATAGAGCTATCTGGGAGTTCGTAGAACACATGGGAGGCCGGGTAGTGCATCATGAGTGGATCGTGTGCCGGGATGTAGGCCTTTATCTAAAAGATGGAGACCACTTGTCTGTGCAAGGGAATGCTATTTAGTTGGATGACTTGAGGGTGGTGTGTCATATCCATTTAGGCATACCTGTGTGGGGGAAAAGGGTGGAGTGAAGCTTTACTCCCCCTTTTTGTGGCAGTTAGCGTGGTAGGAACCATGCTGTGGTAAGGCTCCCTAAGAGCTAAGGGGATGCGCTTGCACCTATCACCACTTGGGGAGCGGGGGGGGTCTTAAGGGCGGGGCCCCCAGCCAAGGCTCGGCACAGCTGGAATGGCGTGCCAACCCGCCCTGACCCAAGGGGAGGGTGAATTCGAAGGGTCGAATCACCCGGGTTAGGTGGGCGAGAACTAGCTCGGCCTCCTTTCCTGCTTTGTATAGCTTTGTTCCTTTCTGCTACATACACACAAGTTCTTATATATATGGTTGTGTTTTCTGTTAACATTATGTATACAAGGTAATAAAGTTGTGGCCGATGCCTCTTTAACCCAAAGCGTGTCCTGACTTTCTTATGGGTAGTGCAGGCACAAATAGCTTGGGGCAAGCAAAACTAGGCTTTTGGATGGAGAAATCAGAGGCAAAATATACATCAGCATCCAGCAGGCACTGAATTCAAAGACAAGTCAAGTAGTTGAGGTTGGCTGTGCCAAGGATTGAGATGCTTTGATGCCAGAGAGAGGAACACTATCCATATCCCATTCCCTACAAGCCATAATTAGGTCAGAATCTGAAACCTAGGCTAAAACTCCTGTTCAAGTGGAGTTGATAACATCGTAGCCAAAGGGTCAGTTTGACCAGGAAAGTAGGGCAAGGCACTGAATATTCTTCTTGCAGCCTGTCAGTTAAGGCAGACATCAGAATCCCTTAGAGTGACCGTCAGAGTAACAGAACTGCATGGGGTTGGGTTAGCTGAATTTGTCAAACACAAGAGTACATTTAAGGTGTCAATTTCTCAAATTGGGTAATGCTGGAGACATAAAACACACTGGCAGGCCAAAAGTATCCCCATCTACCTCAATCAAATAACAGATATAAAAGTGAGTTGGTTGTGAAGGCAGATCCATTTTCTTAGCAGTGATAATGAAGGAAGTGGGATTCATCAATGCTGGACTGGGCTATGCTAGTCACTTGTGGGAATCGAATACAAGTGTAAGCAATATTTTGTAGTGCATATTTACTGAGGCCTTTAAACTGCCTTTGTCTGCTTATCCCATCCTTATATTTCCAGACGGAGCATCAGGCAATTACCTACACAAGTTATTGACTTCAATATGGGCATTTTCAGGACTGAAGAACTTCAGGAAAATAGTATCTGCAAGAGTCATATTTGCTGTCTTCGAACACCTTTGTTTAGAGCCCTTCCATCTTTGGACTAACATCTATTCAAGTTTGACATTTACTTTTTCAGTGTCAGCATTGTTGAACAATATAATTACGAACAGTTCTCTGGATGTCTGTCACAACTGTCAAAATACATGCTGTTTAAAAATTTGGTACAATTAGGGCTGGCAGGATGGCTTAACAGTACTTTTCGCACAGTGAATCTCTCAGGATGGCAGGGTATAGAGAATGAAGCTATTTCAAGAACCACTATAAACCACCTCCAAAGACAACAGCTTCTGTCCCACTCATGAGAAACAATACAGTACAAGTGAATGGATGGGCAAGTGGAACGTATAATAGTCTGCAATCCCAGTTTTCAAGCTGGGGGGCACAGAAGGATGGTAAATAGCTCCTTTCTGACTGTGTTAGGTGGAATCTCCAAAGTAATGGAAAAACAAACGGGGAGAGTCCAATTACAAGGGGGGGGGGGGGGGAAGGAGGGGAAGTAATAAGAGGGTGAGAATGGGAAGAGGAAGAGAAGGAGAAGTGTGTGTGTGTGTGTGTGTGTGTGTGTGGTGGTGGTGGTAATGGTGAGGGCCGGTTACCACTCACAAGGGAAAGGGGGTGTGGATCAAAAAAGTTTGAGAACTACTGATCCACAAGGAACGTAACTATGTAAACAGCTAATAAATGCATCATGTTGCATTTTATGCACTCTAGTATGGTAGAGTCTGAGAAAAATCTTTAGCTAAGTGTATATTTCAATTTACTAGGATCTAGCAAACTGGAAAGGATGGGAGGGCAGAAGTTAGACACCCAAGATCAAAAATGCTATGCCATCTTCTTAGATTAAGATAAGCTTAAAATTCTTACTGAAACATGTGTGAAATTAGGGTGTTTGATATCACTTATTTATACAGAAGTCTCTAAAGATAACTGTGATACACTGAAATTGGATCTTCCTAACCTTGTTCCTTGCCACACTGTATTTTGGAAATGCTGCCTTTGATTTCTTCTCTATGCTTTTCCTTACAGTAGGAAGACTCCTTGATTTAGTCCATCAACTCCACAGCCAGACACTGCTTATTCAAATCCATCTTAAAGGTAAACTTTGAAGTTTTCCTTGTTAATCCCTAGTGGAAACGTGGAATAAACAGATACATTGAATAACTATCTCTGTCAATAAAAGTAAAATATTCCACTGAGAGCACATCTTAACTTTCAGAAATCACTGGTGGAATAACATGTGCTTTAATAGCTAGAGGATGGTTTTATTGTTTTGTGTTCTATCTCTCAGTGACCTTAACTTTGTGGTCCGATCCATTAAAAAAAAAAAGAGTCAATTTCACAAATTTAAATTCTTAGAGTAAACTATAAAATTCTCTAAGAATTTTCCCCCTCACTTCAACAACTTACTTCAAACCTGTGCTACTTGGAAACTCTAAATATCAAAAAACAAACCAAAAACTGAAAAACAAGACACCCTTACATCTCTGTTACTTGTTCCCACTTCCAAACAGGTCAAAGCTGGGTATATAATAGAAGACAGGCTTTCTTGAAAATAATATTTTTTGGGGAAATACCTTTATTTTATTTGGTATAAGTAAATAGATATTCCAACAGTGAAGAACCCAAACTATGTTATTCACTGTACTGCATAAGGAAAATAGCTGATTTAGACAAAGTTCATTAAGAAAGCTAAAAATTCCTACAAACACCAATTGATGGCATTCAATAAGATGACCCACCAATTTAATATTTGGAGCTGTAAATTAGGTAATAAACTTCAAGTTGGACTAAACAGTATCTTTTGCTATTAAAGATTAACTGCTTCAGTGTGTCAAATGACAAGAAAAAGTGTCATGCAGTAGTTAGTAATTATAGGATCCCCAAACCTGTGGCTTAATAGAGGAGTTAGGGCTCTTAGAAATTCACTCATGCTCCAAAAAGCATGGAGATGGTAAATTAAGGCTCCTGCCTTAACTTGTGCAGCATGAAAGCAGTAAAGAATAGATATTGTACAGTCTCACATATTGTGTTCGCTTACAACTTAACCTCCATGCACCCACACTTTGCATTAGGTTTTCCAATTCCACAGCGGAATATGTCTGTTCCAGTGGGGAGAATGAGTGTTGTCAACTCAGATTCCACCAGGTATTGCAAGACGTTTTCAGTTCTTTCCTGGAATATTGCTGGATTAGGAAATAAAATGGGAGATCCGGATCTTAAAAGCTTTTTTTCAAACTTTGAGATAATCCTGTTACAGGAAACTATGGCCCTTTTTACACATCACCGCGGGCCCGGTGGGTGGAGGTAGGTTGAGATGGTTGGGTGTCGTCCATGTAAAAACTGCCATGGTGTAAGCAACCTTTTTCATGAATGACTATGTGTGTTTCAACTTATTGGGTAGGCCATCGCAACAGGGCAGTCGCCCTAGGGCGGGTTTACTCACTATGGTTTCTTTATCCTTGAAGGTTGAAATCCAGGAGTTATCTAGATGTTTGGATATAGCTCTGGCAGTCAGGGTCAAATGGGTAAACAGCTACTCTTGGATTTTCATTAACATCATTCCACCTTGTACAAAGAGGAACCCTCCAGATGTTTGGGAATTATCTTCCTATATAGAAAATTTGATGAGTGAATATCCTACAGACAAAATCCTGTTAGCAGAAGATTTTAATGCATGGATGGGAGGACTCCAATGGGAAGAGGAGGACTTTATACTTGTTAATGAGATGTGGGGGATTCCTGACCCATGTTTTGTGGATTTAACTGTAAATGAATATGTTTATTGTCTTTATGATCTTCTGATGACCCTAAATTTTATATTTGTTAATAATGCCTTTAGATCAACCAATTCCAATAGAATGACATATCAGTCATCCAGAGGTTCCAGTGTACTGGATTATTTTTTGATTGAACCAACATTTGGTTTACTATCATGGATGTAGAAGTTTTAGATAGAATCGAAAGTGACCATCTTAGGGTGGGTTGGAATACATAAATTCCTGATGACACCAGTGGAGATCATCCAAAAGGGAATTCATTTGTTTGCCAAAAAAGTTTCCCCCTTACTATAAAGAATAAGCAATTAAGATGAGATCCAGATTTGGCTTCAAAAGTGGGTGAAACTTTAGCTACAGAGGAAAGGCAACCAGTACACACATTATTCTTGATGGTAAGCAGGATATGATACAGGCCTTAAATTCCCTTTTTAAAAAGGAAATTACTGTGTACACAAATAGGAAAGTTGCTAAAGATGCAGCCTAGTTTGATAGTGAATGCTGGGAGCATAAAAAAAGTTAGCTGCTACAGTTAAAAAATTAAGTGCAAATCGTTTATCTTCTGTAACAGAGATTGTCAAACTTAGGAAAGAATATAAATTAATGATTAAAAATAAGAAGAGTTAATGCAGGAGACAATGGGAGAAAATACAAGCTGCTATCCTTGGGGGGGATAATAGAGCCTTTTGGGTTATGGTAGCAAGGGGAACACTAGGCTATAGTACTAGGTTGGATGTACATATATCTGCTGAGAATTTGGTAACATTTTATGATAAACAATATGCCAAACAGGGAAATATGTTAAAGAGAAGTAACTATATCTTAGACCATAACCTAACACCTTCAGGTAGCCACCCATATATGATTTCTGAACAAGAAGTAGAAATCCTGGTAAAAGGCCAAAAGGTGGCATGGATGGGGTCCCCCCAGAGCTATTTCATGATCATTTAGACTGGTGGATTCCCCTCATGACACAATGGTTTAATAATATCTTTGTCTCAGGAAGTATTCCAAATTCTTAGAAAGTTAATCTAATTATACCTATATATGAGGGGTATGCAAAATGATCCTGGGTGCTACAGACCAATATCACTTATAAACATTGTGGTGAAGTTATTTGGCCGTTATTTGCTTTGGAAGTTATTGGAATGGGTTCAGGAGAAAGATATAATTAGGGAAGAACAGGCAGGCTTTAGATCTGGGTATAGTACATTAGATTATGTCTTTACTCTGCAACATATTGTACACAAGTACATTGAGGTTGAGAAATCCAGACTGTATATTTCCTTTATTGACTTATCTTCCTCAATTGATATGGTCGATAGGGATTTACTATGGACAAAGTTATATTTGCTGTGAATTGACACTTATTTATTGAATCTGTTGGTTCACTACCATGAGGGGACATGGGCTCGGGTTCGATATGGGGCACTAGGAGAAATTACAACTTTTCCAGTCATTAGAGTAAGACAGGGCTGTATATTAGCCCCCTTACTATTTAAACTATATGTAAATGATATTGGTGAAATGCATAATATTAATTTTCATCCACCCAAGTTACTGTCCACGCATATTAATATGCTGTTATATGCAGATGATGCCATCTTATTCTCTGTAAAGCACCAGGTACATTGCTTGCGCTATATAAATGCTTATAATAAAATAATAATAATTTCATGGATACCAATAGGGCTGCAGAGGGCTATGTCTAATTTAGCTGCATTATGTGAAATAAATAGGCTGGCAATAAATCATCAAAAAACAAAGATTCTTAAATGGGATAGGTGTTTGAAGGAATATTCCTGGTTTATTTTAAGCCATAAGATTGAGGTGGTGAGATCCTTCAAATACTTAGGGGTAATTTTTTCAGTTAATCATGGGTGGAAAGATCAGATAGTAGCAATTAAATTAAAAGTTTTACAGATGGCACTTGCCATTAAAAAGTTTCATGACAAGTATGGTGCTAGGCCTGTTCCTGCGGTAATTAAGGCATACAAGGCTAAAGTAATTGCCCAGATTGCCTATGGGATTGAAGTCTGGGGGCATGCTGTTAATGATTCTATTGAAATACCCCAAAACAAACTTTTGAGGTCTCTTTTTGGTCTCCCCAGCTCTAACCCAGAGGGCTTTCTAAGAGCAGATGCTGGCTTGGAAGCAGTAACAATAATGACAAAGAGGAGCCTAAAATTTTGGTTTAAGCTACTGACATTAAGTCCTAAGCGATTAGTTAAAATGTGTTATTTGGAAGAGCAAATGAGAACTGCCTCAGCAAAGTCCCCTTGGACAACCTTTATTAAAATCAAATTGTTTTATTGTTTAAGCCAATGGCCATAACAAAAGTACAAAGTACAAAAAACACAGACAATATAAATAAAAATAAAATAACAGTAACAATATCAATATTGGGGACAAAACCTGTCCTAAATATCTTAAGATAAAACATGATAGGATAATTGGTCCGAGAACAATTATATAAAGCCAACTAAATACAAATCTTAAAAATAAATATGAAATGAATAAGAAGATAAAATATGATCAAGTAGATTCAAATTCTACTACTTAACATGAAGAAATAGCACTAGATGCAAGATAGGACCTCCTATTTAATTCCAACCTCAAGCCATAAAGAGCAATCTCCTTGACGATCTGTTTATCAGGATTTGCCAATAAGAAAATGATTAAAGAGAGCGACTCCCAATGCTCTTTTCCAGCAAGACGGGCACCTATTGCCTCCTCCCTTATCTGAGTGGACAAATGGCAATACAAAAGATAATGGGGAAGATTTTCCACTTCCGGCTGAGCACAAAGGCAAAATCGGAGGTCAGCTGGGATGCCCTGATAACGGCCTTCTAGAACTTGAGTGGTCATCATGTTGAACCTGAGTCAAAGCTCTCCTAGCTGAAAAGTTAGTTAGATCCAACAAATAAGGCTCTGGACCAGGGTTTGTTTTGAGAAAAGGGTACCATGGAGCTATAAGTTGGGACCCTAAAGCCTCTCTGTCTGTCTGCAGTGCACCATCTGCAAGCCTGTCTATGATCAGAAACTTAGCTTGGTTCCTTGAATAGTGATACAAACTTATAGTGGAGTAGCCAGTCTGAATTAAGCACCTGTCCACCATTCGGAACCACTTATACTGGGCTAATACATTAATCTGCTCTTGAAGGCAGAGTCTCGGTAACCGTTCCCCTTCCATGTGTACCAGCCTAAGCCAATACCCCATCGATTGGGATTTGATTTTCCATATAATGGGAAGAATGCCCGCCTCAGCCCTCATAAGGGCAGCCGGAGTACCTCGCGGGGTGCCCAATATGGTTCTAAGCAGTTTATTTTGTATCACTTCCAAGCAGTCGCAGTTTTCAATTCCCCATATCTCTGCTCCATATAGGAGTTGAGGTAATAGTTTTTCCCTAAATAACTTAAGTATAGGGGCAATCTGCTTCCCACCATTACGTCAGAATTTCAGGAATCCATTGATGGAATGAATTCCCTTGAGTTTGACAGACTCAAGGTGCGTCTTCCAACCTTTATTAAAAATGCCCTTACTAAAGCAGGTTTTTACTATGCTACTAATAAGGACCTTGTGTTCTTCTCTGAGTTGGAGATGCAAGAGGTATTTCAGAGAATTAGCGATATAGCACATCAGGAGGACTTTGCAATAATTTGTGAAAATATATCTGCTCTCCCATACCTGAAACAGATATGGCAAAATACTTGTATGATCTGAAACCCAAATGTTGCATACATTTGACAAGACTGCGATTAGGCCAGATGTTAACAGCTGTTATTGTAGGATGCCAACTAGGTATTGCCAAAGATAAAAGGATTTGGCCCTGTGGACTGAACATGATCGAGGAATTCTGTGCACTAGGTGCTGGAGTACCTTTATTTCCTTGATATTAGTAAAAATTTCTTGTACCCTTTTTACAGAGGATACCCTTTTTTAAAGAAGGAGAAATTAATCTGGCTCTGCCAGCAACAAGATAAAGAGGTACTTACAAATCTAGCTTTGCCACAGAGCTCGATTTCCTGCTCTGCATCCCTGTGCATCTCTGCCAGCAAAGGTGCTGGGGGGAGGGAGGCTTTCAGACCGGCTGATCCCCGTGCATATTCGGGCTGTACATTCCCCCCCCCAGCTTGAATATGTGCGTGGGGGGAAATGTCTGAAAGTGTCGTAAGTCTGGACACATTAATCATCTAAATAATCACCTAATGCATTAATTGGAGACTTGAGTCAAATTTTTAAAAAATGTCGAATAGTTATGCTGTACTGAACTTCTTGAGTTATGTTAGTTCTCAAACTTGTTCAGTTGGAAGCCATACAGGTAGTAATCTAAAACATTTAATCATAATTTGACAGTGCTATTTCAAACCACTCAGGAGTTCTGATCAAACATAAAACCTGTCATGACCTCTGTGTATTGGAATATTTCACAAATGAGTTGGTAACTCTAAGAACATGATTGCTTCAGTTGTACTTGAAAAACCAAAACCAGGGGTGGGGAACCTTTTCTGTCCCGGGGACCACACTGAAAAATTAGTACAAGCTCTGAGGGCCACATAGCGGCTGGGGGTGCTTAATGGGTGTATTCAAGAAAAAGAGGGCCCAGATCATGGATTTGTGCTGTGGATCTGTCCCCTGCCCATGTATGCACGCCCTCCTCTCTGTTCCATTCTCCCGAGCTCAGTTTTTCAGTGCTTGGCAGTAGAGACTGGATCCAGGGGCCAGATCCAGGCACTGGAAAGGGGCCACATAAAAACTTGCCGAGGGCCACATTTGGCCCCCGGGCCTGAGGTTCTCCACCCGACCTAAACAGTAAAAGAAAGGTGTACACAGTAGGTGAATGAAAATATTAATGTTTTAAAAAACTGATGCAGACTAAGTTGTAGAAGTATCAGCAATAATTTTGTTTTCAGTTCTTTATTATTCACAGCTTTTAAGAATACAAAGCTTATATAGTGAACTTTCATCCATTAAAATAGACTGTGTTACAAATTATCTGAAACTTTTTATTTGAAGATGTTTTTATTATTTTTTAAATCAACAGCAATTGAGGTTCCATATCAAGTCAGTAAGAAGCTCTCAAGTACCATAGTTTTAAGACTAAGATTTCATCTTTTAGAAGTACTGGTCTACTGGCAAATGTCTTCTATCTAGTTTAATATCAAAGCTTTCCACTGTTGGAGAAAAAAACAAAAAACAAAGCAATAACTATTGTTTATTTAGGACCTTCAAAGTTTGTTGCAGTGATAGTACAGAGATAATTAAGTAACAGGTCTCTAGTGACAACTGATATTCACTGAAATTGTGGTACAAAGAAGTAAATAATTAAACAAAGCAAACGCAGGGCCAATTCTCTCTTCTGTGAACAGCAGGCAAGTCCTAGGAGGAAAGCTACCAAGTTGAAAATTACCTGTCCAGAGAGAAATCCTTTTATATAAGTAGACATGAACACTGAGGTATCCTAATACTATATAACATTTTATTGAGCCAATAAACCTACTTCTGATTACAATTAGAATGACTTCAATTAGTACACAGATTTCTGGTTGAGAAGATCAGAAATTCAGTGCAATAAGCTTAAACAAGTCCAAACACAGGATTAATAGAATGCTGTTGTAAAAAGTGCTTAAGTGGTAACACCTACTGTGAATAGACTTCTAGACATAAGTGAATGTAAATTATTTTTTATATCTTCCATACTCCGCAGCTCTCGCTTTTCTTCATGTGATGTTACCAAATTAATATAGCTGATTGAGCCATCTTAAAATAGTTTACATTGTATTTATGTCCTCTGTAGTGATAATACCTATTAACATTAATTTGGGTCTCAGAACTGTAGTTTGAGCAATGTTTTTACATTAGTACGTAGAAATGAATGAAAATAAAGAAGATTTTCCTCAATTAAATACGGGGGGGATAGAAACAAACAGACAACTTAAAGTGATTTTTTACAAGTGGTTGTGTAGATTCTACAGATTAAGTCACTGCAAAAAACTAAGGGGCATGCACTTCTGTCATTTCAATCTTATATTTCAGTGGCAGCAGATCATGTACCTCTGAACCACACTTAGGACAAGTAAAATACATATCAAATAAGTAATTACTTTTAATGCAGTAGTAGCAGAATACATGTGAGCAGCCTATGGTGTGAGGCATAGTGGGCCACTCTCCACATAGAGAACATTCCTTACAGTTCACTGCTAAAGTATGGTCACTGCTGGGAAATCCTGCAATAGGTAAACACCAAGAGGAGATTCTGAGTTTCAGCTTTTGCATGTTAATAAGAGGAAGAAGAAAAATTAGAAATTCAGCAAAACCATGCCATAAGAGTTCTCTATTCATGAATTCGAATCCGATTTGACGAACACTCTGAGGAAGACAAAAGACAGATCTAATTCCTAAAATACGTTCTGTAAGTGTTGCAAATTTTCCTTTCTGAAGAAAAATCAGGAAGTTCAGTAGTTCAAAAAGTTTCAAAAGTCCTACTACTAAATTAATAAAATACTTTGTTTTACAGAAAGATTCCAATGGGCGATTACTAAATAAATCGTAACATCTTTCCTCCAACCATCTTCCACCAACAGTGCAAATAAGATACCACAACTTTTGACGTTTGCTCAGTGGCTGATATTTCTGCATTTGAGAGAAGTCGTTCTTGTACTGAATATTCAGTACAGTCTGTCCCACAGTTGCATTCTTGGAATAGATGGTGAATCTCCACAAGAAAAGCCATAAAAATGCTTTTATCTCGGGTTCAAAGCGAGCCAATAGTCCTGGTTTAAATCCATGAAAACAATGGGTAAATTGGGACCAAACTAGCTGCTCCAGGGCTTTGTTTAGTTCAAGGGCGTCTAGCTGACTTATTCTGAGCACGGGATTCAAGCTTTCTTCATTGTCACTGGAAGTCATTGTCACAAGAGTTTTCTAGGAATAAACATAAGTTAGAATTTATATTTCCTATTTTTATAGGAATCTTTCAGATGAATCTAATAAAACTATGGATAATAGCAGAAAACCCCTTATCCTTCCATATTCTGGACATGTCATATTCCACATAGCTCCTAAACAGACTATTATTCTTGCCTTTAAGATTCTTCCCCACAACCTCTTCACAGGACACCTGTCTGGCTTGGACAAAAAGCATGTCCCCCAAGAAAAGTGGTAAAGGGGTTTCTACTGTACTAAACCGAATCCTGACAAATAAAAGTTGTTTAGGCAACAGTAGCTGTTGACCACTGACCAATTTTAGCATTGTATTCCTTGCTATTTTAAGCTGAGCCCTGTAGTTAGGTCCATAAGCTTAAAAGCTTAGCATTAACACAAAAGGACATTCTGGGAGTATTGAAAACAGTTCCTTTCTCAGTACTATGTGTTTTCAGCACTCGGTTCTATAAATTGTTTCCTGTGTGAAGAAAATTCCAAGACAACTTCAAAATCTGCTCTAGGCCTCCATAAACAGAACCACCAATGTAGAAAGAAGGGTTAATTAGGCCAAAAATGGGAAGCTTGTTGTTTATGACAACGTATTCCAATGTTTGATAAATGGGTGGATAGATCTGATTGGATGATAACGATGGGTGTCTCAATGCATTATGTTAACCAACAGCAATCAACCCCCATGGCAATAAGTTTGATATCATCCCATGCAAATGTTCAAACTGCTCATCTTTCATTGTGTTTATGCTTCCATTCAATGGACTCGATCCATCAGGAGGAACCCATCCGAGGGCAGCATAAATAGGGCCCTATCACTCTAATGAGAAAAACTGCAGCCCCACAATGAAACTGACAAGCCCAGAGGCTACTTTGAAAACAAGCCCAACAGTGCAATTGGAAGGTACAAAGTGAATCTAGGCAGATTTGTGATCAATCATGGAGGTCAGAAGTAGAGATATCTTTTATATCTCTATGGTAGCCTGGCTGACTAATACCCAATGGCAGGGGCATGTCATTGATCAGATATTGATTACTTATTTTCAGCTGCTCCATGGAACCCCTTAGGTGTTCCCTGGACATGATCCAGGCAGTGAAACCTCACAAACCGATGTGTTCAGTCCATGACAAATCCTGCGTCTGAAGTGTTCAAATATATTGCTTTCCATCATGTTAGGCAGCTGGAACGGTGGCAAGTGTTATGCATAGATACACCCAATGTTAAACTAGATTAGCTAGAATTTGCTAGATTCTAAGAACCTAAGGGGGTATAACCTGGGATCAACAAAACCTTTTAGTGTCTCCCCATCTTGGTATTAATGGCATACCAACATGTCTCATTCTGGGGTGATTAGAGCATAGCAGCACATTCTCCTCTACATCTAACTGAATCACTAAGTATGGCCCTTTTCACACAGACACTCTAAACACTGATGAGTGTTACATTTTATTGTACATGTTGCAGGGCTGCAGGTGTGCTCTATGGGTGCCCTGCAACATGTATAATAAAATGTAACACCCATTTTATTAGTGTTAGAGTGTCAGTGTGAAAAGGGCCTATATGATTAACTATAACTTTTTCTTGTTTATTATCAACTGTTATTTGGTAGGTAGCTATTTTGTTTATGGCATTGCATTTCTTTGTATGTTACTTCTAGTATCTTTTTTCATTTGGTACCTAATGAAGGAGTTTCTCCATAGCTTTAAAGTACTTTCTTCCACAGACCCTGATTTAAACTCATGATTCCAAGGAGGCAAACCTACTAATTATTAACTGACTGGTAACTAATAATAAAGAATTAATCAAAAGCTACACAGCACAGTATTACACACTGCAAATAGCATAAAAGTTCATGAATGGAGTTAACATCTCTTTAATTTTAAAATGGCTTTCCACTGGACTGTTTTCTAGACATTAACGCCTTTATTTGGTTGTAGCGAAGGGAAAAACCATTTTCAAACGGTTCTCAATACTAAAGAGATTTGGCCCTTCATGGTGAGAAGTTAGCGTTGCTGAAGTAACGATCAAAAGTTACAATTAAGACAAAGATCAGGAAGAGAAATTTTAACACAGTTAAATGTTTATGAACAGAAACCAGGACGAAAAAAGTCTCATTGTAATAGCACCTCTGTAGCACAATAGGATGGAAAAGAAACTGGGAGATACGAGAACTATGCATAAGACAAATATGGATGTGAAAAAGTTGGACATGATAAAGCCCTTTAAAGGACGATTCATATGTTAAGCTGATAAAAGATCGCTAAATGAGATCAAATAAATATTCAGCATTTGCACATAAAATTATCTTACAATATATCATTGATGCCTGCACATATTTTCTAATCTCTTTTGACAGGTACAGGGTTTTGCTACTAGCTATATAAAACAAGTTTTCTGGCAAAATGATTAATGTATACTAGCAATATCAACTAATACATACTCTGTTCCTGCCTAAGTATTGGTGCAAGAAACAAGATTACCCTTAATAAAATTGCTTGGCCCACATGGGATTGGACAGATGTGTGGGTAATGAAGAACAGAATAAGCATAAAATGCAGTGGTATAAAAGTGAACTTACACAAAAGCCAAGGCATCTGAGTTAATGCAGGGTTTCCCCTGTAAGTTATTTAATATGCTGGCTCTTCTCATTTGAATACAATAAGTACAACTGGTTTCTGGGAGGCCTGTTGGGCTAACAGGCACAAGGGCAGGGCCTTGTGTATTCAGAGTTTTCTCCATGGCACCAATGAAGCAAACACAGAACACATGGGGTCCTGAACAAGGAGCGATGCCACAGTTTGTTCTTGTGGGTTCCCTGTGAACAACTGCAGGAGCTAATATTGTGAAAATGGCATGTTTCATACATCAGTCTCTAGTGGGACAGAAACAATGTAAGACTCTCTATAGAACCACTCCCTAGCAGAATATGGAATAAGATGTACCTAATTTAGAGGCTTCCAGACCTCATCTGCCAGAGGAAAAGCTCCTGTAACATAGGGTGTTAAAGAGGTGAAGTTCTCCTGGAGCTCTAAGGAACCCACTGGAGGAGAAAAACGCTTCAGAGCAGTGTTTCTTAGTGTATACAACCTAGGGCATTACTACTATTTGCAGAAAATGTGTAGCCACAGTCTGCAGAAGATGCAATTAATTTTTCCCCACGTATTCTATAGCTATAGTGCAATCCAGCTCTTCCTAAAGGCAATGGCTGAAGTCCCATTCACTTTCATGTGAGATTGTCCCCACTCACTAAAAGGAGAGAGAGAGAGTAATTAAAAATAAGTTTTCTTTAAAAATACCTTTGAAGAAGCCATTTTCCCTTATAGCGCTGTCCACAGTATCCCCCTTTATGCAAAGTCAATGAGATACCTTTCCGGTTACGTGTCAGGAGTCTGTAAACTGTCTGTCTAGGAGTATTTTATATTCTTTATATAAATGTGATAAAAGATCATCTACCTGCTAAATCTATTCTATCAGGCTTTGGCTCAGCAAAGCACTTTAACCTTACACATTTATGTTGTCCCATTGATTGCAATGGGATTGCTCACAAGCTTAAAGTAATGCATATCTTTATGTTGAAATATGTTGGGTAAGAACCCCAGTGGTTAAAAAAAGGAAAAGAAAAAGGGTAGCTGATTTCTGCTAAAATCATAAGCCATCTAACTTACTTCATTCCCTTATTTGCTGCTGGGCTAGCTTGTTTCCCCCACTTTTCTTGTAAATCCAACTAACTATTCTTCCATCATTTCCCCCGTCCTCTTAATCATTTCAAAGCTTTGTTATGCTTTTCACTTTGTATTGCTTACACACACAGACAGACAAACCAGGCCCATGGCCAGAACAATATGCAGTTTGTTACACAGATCTGTTCCTAAAAATAAAGCTAAGAAATATTACCTGTTTTAATCATTTCACTAGTTTTTTTCCTCCTTCCACTTTTCACAGTCCTTATTGTTGAGCTTGTCTTCCATCACCCCTACTGATTAAATTCTATGTCTTTTTATTCTGAGAGTTTTATCTTTGTCATCTTAGTGGGTCATAAAACTAAGAGACCAGAGCTGTAGGTCCCAAATGAAAACTTAAGAATACAGAAACAGTAATGCTTGCTCAGTAAAAGACACCACCAGGCAAAAAATGCATGTGAAAAAGTTCAAAGCAAAACCAAGGATGGGTTTAAAGAGAAAAAAAAAAGATGAAATGTGTTCTACTGAAGTTAATGTGATTAACTTAATACAGTACATAAACACGTTAGACCAAGTATGGTAGAAATAAAAACTATTTAGAAGATATCTGGCTAAGTTTCTTTTCCATAAAAAAATTGAATCAGTTTTCCAATAATGCCTAACACCTTTTCTTAAATCACTAATGTTCTGGCCATTTTAAAGGGAAAAAAATAAAAATAAATAAAATACATCAAGAGTCCCTTTTGTACAGCACATTCTATAACAAAACAAATTATTGTATATCACCAAGGAAATAGGAATTTCGCATGATATATATTAATGCAGTTATTGAGTATTGTACAAATTATGAATGAATATATTTTATTTAGAAACATGTTATTGACAGAAAGCTATCAATAGTAATGTGGGTATTGTCAAGGGCCTGTCAATATTAATGTAATTATGATTAAGGGGATAACATGGATTTTAGCTATAATACCAAGTAACATCTCCTACATTGCTGCTATCAATATAAGCATTATTATTGACCTGTTCTGAGACTCTCAGTACTAGATGTATTACCATTAGGCATATTTGTCAATGAACTCTGCCTACAAAAACTCTACATTTAAATTTACAGGCCTGTAAACTTTGCGAGCAGAAATGCATAGATCCAAGTCATCTCTGGGGTGTCATTTTCCCTGTGGCTATTTGCTGTGGATCAGTAATAAACTAATTCCTACTGTTCCAACGACACCACTATCTTACTCTCACTTTTCTAGCATAAAAAATTGACAAGACTGCAAAGAGTACAACAGGAGGGTCACACACTTTGTGCTTACAAGTCTGTAAGCTAAAAAGTCAGAGTCCAAGACAAAAATTTAAAAAACAGGGTTCCTAAAGCAAGCGTTACATTATTATACTGTCCTACCAAAGGCCACCCAGTTTCATTTGATCCCCCAAACCCAGATTCCCACTACAACATCCAGTCAGCAACCAAGTGCCCATTCCGTGCTAGTGGTCACTTCAACTTCCATGTAAAACCCCTTTTCAAAAATATTAACACTTACAAAAACTATGCTTGTCTCCCTGGGGTCTTTGGTACACCCTCATTTGGAACATGAAGTTCTATACTTTTGGTAGGTAGACAGGATTTTAATATGCAGGATTACATGAGGGACATTCCGATAGGATTTTTTAAAAACCCACTTTCTCCAGAAAGATTTGCAAAAAGCAGCACACAAGAATATCCAAGCTAAAAAGCTCCTTATTTTTATTCGTTAGCATAAACTCTTGGGTGTATACAAGGATAGTCAGGAAAGGGCAAGTTTGAATTTTCATATCTTCATAATGATTATGCCCAAAAGAGGAGAGTCGACACAAAACTGGAAAAATGTTCATTTAGATAATACAACTAAAATCAGATTTAAATCAGTTCCTTGTGGGGTGGATGCCAGAGATCAGCCACTGTGTGACATTTTTACTCCAACTTTGTAGAGGCTCCTTGGCAAGACTAGGATTTTGTGCAGGAGGCAGCAGTCAACACTGGACACATGGGTGGAAATTCAGGTCCTTCTCCCCTCTCAGGACCAACAAGTTCCTCTGGGGAAGGAGGAAGCTCTTACTATCCAGGTTTTTATCTTTTCTATAACAAGGGACTAGGACTAAAGAAAATGCCTAATTCACCCAGTTAATGCAGTTCCAATGGAGTCATACTTCAATAGTGCGCACTATGGGGAATACAGACAATGCAGATACACAGGACCTTAGAACAGGTTAAATGGTTTCTCACAGGGTGCACAAGGGCCACCATTTTCAAACCCCCAAAATATTCTTGGAATCCCAAAGATATTAACTTACTATCCTCACACTATTTGTGTGCATTTTGGCAAAAGCCATAAATAAACTAACAAACTACTCATGAAAGGCATGTAATCATTGGGTGAAAACAGACATGCATGTAACTCCGCTTAAACACCACGTTAACATTTCTTATGCATGTTGCAGGGCTGTATTAGTGCCCTATGCAGCTCTGTAACATGCATAAGAAATATTAAAACGGAGTTAAAGCAGAGTTAAGGTGCATGTCTGTTTTCATCCATTATCTACGTTTTGCAAACTGAGACACCAGAGCAGTGAGGCTAAACAACTGGTGTTAGAACAAGTCAATGCAAGAGAAGGAACTGGAACGCAAAACTGCATGACTGCCATCCATATGTTCATTCCTTCAAACCCCAGCATCTCTTTGGTTAAGATCACAAAGTCTAATGGTTGTTCTTCTCTTAGCCTGTCTCCATTTCTATATTAAAGTGATTAGAATTACTCAAAGTTTTCAGATTTTGGCCTCTCTACTCACCATTACAAAAGAGTGCATTCAAGACAAAAAGGAAATCCAGAGTTTAGCTTGTCATTTAATTAGTGGTGTTCCGAACAGGAAAAAAATATCGCTCCTCGCAAATATTTACGAGGACCAGTCCTGAGCATCCAGGCCGCGCCTCAGACCCTTGGAGAATACTCACAAATTTCCGGGAGGGTGGGGTGGAACTCATGGGTGGGGTTGTCACGGAGGAACATAGGGTCACACATGCGTGATAATGTCCTACATGTAGACTACAAGTCTAATAAATATTTAAAGCAAAAGGTTCCACATGTATGTAATGTTACAATTAAGAACTGTAAAACTCAAATCAAGACTGTGACACTTGACTAAGCTCCAGGAAATGGAAAGACAGTTTGTGGATTTGCCCCAGACGGATGGCCAGAGACATTTAATATGCTAATGCAGGCAGCCATTGCTTATGTGCAAGACACACAGAAAAGCTGATAAAGAGAACAAAAGATATTCTAGAAGCCTCGAGAAGATACGAGTTTTCTCCTGGGGATATAAGGAGTAGTACCCCAGAGGGGAGAGAGTGACTATCGGGAACTCACTCAACATCTTGCAGTCAGGAGGGCTGAGCCGAACCATGAACTGAGAGACAGGACTTTACTCTCTAGCAACTCTAAGACTGAACACCCAGTCGCTTACATCAAGGACTGAGAAGAACTTATGGACCTTGGTAGGGTAAGATGCTTATTTAGGAACTCAACCAGTATAGGTTAGGAATACGTTATATTTACCTTTGATTTCTAGTAACCACGCTGCTTACCAATCTTGCTTATGTAATCAATAAACCGACTTCTTATCTTTATGAAGAAGTGTCCGTGTCTAACATTGGAACACAAGTGAGCAACAAGGGCTCTCAAGCTCTTGCGAACCCAGAGGTTAAAGAGTCTGTAAACGGGAAGGATCAGGCCCTTGGGTGACAAAGGAGTTGTCCCGGCGGCAGGCTTGAATCGGCCAGAGAGAAAACTGATTCAAGTGGGCTATACGCAAGGGAAACTGAGTCACTCAAACCCGGTAAAGTGGGGGTGCGGACCTCCAACCCATGACAGGGGTCCCGTGCCAATGTGTGGCCTCTTTCCGGTTTTGGTTACTTTGAAAGTAAACAAATAAAAACCAACTGAGCATGCTCAGAAAGGGCCTTAATGGCCAGTTCAGACTATGGGAGTCTGCGGAGGCTGGACCAGGGAAACCTGTGCTCACTTCTCTAACAGCCTGCTTGTGACCCTTAGAGTCAGACATGACATAATTTCATGCACACATACAGCTCTGCCTAGTGGTCAGCGTGAGTGTGCATATCCAGAAAGCTGGAGACAAAAAGAACTAAAGTTCCCTAATGCCCATCTCCAACATGCCTGACATGAAGACTAGCCTTGACATACTACAGTATTTTAATCATACTACATACATATTTTAACCAGACTAGCCTTGTACATACTACAGTATTTTAACCACATGCTGCCAAGAAATCAATACACTCAAAGGGCCTGATATTTTTAGCTAGGTGGATATGCTCTATACACCTTAAAATTTGAGTTATCAGGGGTCAGAATTCTACTTATCCAGATCTAGGAACAATACATCCCCATAGAACTGCTACCAAGGAAAACAAATGAAATCCACTTGCAAGTTCTATTTAAGTGGATTCCACTATACATGTAAATGAAAGTTGTTGTACCCATCTAGCAAAATCTGTACTGAATGTTGTGTGAAGAACTAATGCACACTTCCTAAGGTTTGTAGTAAGGATTTAGGTGTACTTTAGAAACTATGCTGCTTTGTAGGGTAAACTGAAAAGTTCCATTCAGCAATCTTGCTAAACACAACAAGGACTCTCTTGCTGAAGATCTGTCAGGTGTAAATTAAAGAATGATCCATCAAGTAAATTTTATGGAATTTACACCTACTGCTGCCACTGCTTTTCAAGTCAGCAGGTCTTTGAAGTCCAGGAGAATGATCCCAAAGACTACTGGAAAGGCTGTATTTGCTGTACATATTTCAACATCTTACCATATAGTCCAGCAAATCCAATACCGAACTAGAAGACCACAATAGAACACCAGTAGCCATTCAGAAAGAGACTTTTATTAATAGCCAAGAGGCAAGAAATACTCTCAGCTCACTCACAAGAAACATCCTAAAAAGACAATTAAATTTTGGCAGGCACCAGGCTACATCCTGCTTGTTTACACTTCGGTAAACATAACCACACTATGATGAGCCCTTTTTTGGATGTGTGGGGAGGGAGGAGCTAATATTGGAAAGTATACTGTTTTCTTAAATCTGTTTTGCATATTTGTATTTCTTTTCTGTTATTGAATACAGCTGAACTACCAAAACCACACACATCTGATTTGAGCATCAAATACTGCTAGTTAGATGTGAGTGGCCTTTTGAACAGATGTCCAATTTGCTTATATGTTCATACTCTCACACAGATTAGGTGCACAATTGTGTATAAACATTTTAAAAGATTTAGGCCTTTTAACTAATGCAGAAAGATGCAAGGTAGCCACACAATTTATTACATGAGCCTTTAAACATAGCTCTGAACGGCTACTATAAAAAAGTAACCTTTTGTTTAGTGGTAACCAGGCTTTAAAAGTTCATTAACCAACTGATTTGTCTCAAACCTCATGGCTTTGGAATGATTCTCATAAGAAGTTATATTTAAGATCACATTTTTTTCTATTTTGCCAGTATGCAATTATGAATACTTGTGTATTTTAAGCCTGTATAACCGTGTGACCATGACATCTAAGCCTCACTGTATTTTTCCCTAGTGAACTATGTACATATTAACAGTGATTGCATCCCTAGTCCTTGACATCAATGGAATGTTGCAAACTTGCTTTTACACTTTCCCCCAGAATTCTCTTTTAAAGGTCTTAATGCAATATAACAGAACTAGGAATTAACAGTTTTCTGCTCCCTGCTTTAATCTTTTATAGATGATAATCTTTTAAAGACACAGGAAGATCAAGTGTATGTCTTTAACTTCTAAGTTAGCAACAGTAGCATGAAAAGTCCAGAGGTGTTAAGAACATCAGGATGTCTGAAAGTGATTCATTATGAAGTATTAAATCCAAAACATTTTTAGTTCATAGTTGAGTCATTAAATATCATTGACATTTCTTTGCATACAAGACAATAACTTTTACATTCTAAAAAGGAAGTTATGTCTGAGAATAGGTCTAAAGAACAAATGTCTCAAGAAAAATTCAGATTCAAGGCAAAAGCCTACCCCTTAAGGCACCTAAGAAGTAGGTGTTTAATCAAAGTGGCTGATCTTGATACGATGAGAAAAGGTATTATTTCTTTTCCCATGTACCACAGGATACTTTACTTTTAAAATATTTTCATGTTTAGTCTGTCAGTTATGAGCAGTTATATAGCTATTTCACTTGCAGTTACAGATATCAGACCAGATTGTTGAAAATTGAAGCTCCTCATTCCCAAAATAAAAGCATATAAAAAGGAAATATTTGAGCCTTATGTATGCAAATTTCAACACTTTTGTGTGCACAAGTCTTGTGTCTTTTGCCGAGGCATTGTTTTGTTCCTGTGGGAGTGGGGCTGTGCTCGGTGTTGGGTAGTTTGCTGCGGATGATAAGTTGGGCGAGGTTGGGGGGTTGTTTGAAGGCCAGAAGAGGGAGGTCAGGAAAAGTCTCTTTTAGGGTGGGGTCCTCATCAAGTATGGGTTGAAGTTGTTTTATGATGTCACGTATGGGTTCTAGTTTGGGGTGATAGGTGAGGACTAGAGGAATGCAGTTGAGGGTTCCTTCTTCTTGTATTGTAGTAGGTTGCTACGGGGTACTTGGATGGTCCGTTCTATTATGCAGTCCACTTCTCTGCTTGAGTGTCCTTGCTTGGTGACAGCAGTCTAACAATGCCAGGACAAAAGATGCAAGACCTGCGCACACATCTCTGCTGCTAACAACATCCCGACACCCTGTGGTAAACCACTCCAAATACAAGGAAGTTACAACTGCAAGTCCGACGACCTGGTCTACCTATCCAGTGCACCAAATGCCCCCACGGGAACTACGTAGGGGAAACCACCAACCTCTACACAAACGCATGAATTCCCAAAGGAAGATGATTATGGACCAAAACACAGACTCTACTTTTGGCATCCACTTCTCCCAGGATGACCACTCCATCTCTGATCTCGCCATCCTAATCCTGAAAGGCAGCCTCCACAACACTTTCAAAAGGCGTGCCTGAGAACAAAAATTCATCAGTCTGCTGGATACAAGAAACAATGGACTTAACAATGGACATTGGCAACACAAGCCACTACAGAAATTTACAAGCTTAAACCTGTCCATTTGCAGCCTACCACTTATACTATCACAGGCACCTTTAACCCCTCCACTCCCCATTCCAGGCACCCTCTCAATGACTCACCCACCACTTTTAATTGGATTTGCCCCACCCCACATCCTCTATATTATCATCTCACAATCACCTTACTCCCTTCCAGTTCCCTTTCCAGGCACCCTCTCAATGACTTGCCCCATAATACCACACCTACTCCCTTTCAAATGCATACTTCTTTCCCTACCCCTCTCTGTCCTTACTCTCCCATGATGTAATGCTCCCCAGCCTCTGCATAGAACCCCCGTGCCTCACTTTGCTCAGTGAACAGCTTGGATTTCTGACTTGCCTGACGAAGGATCCTGTGAGATCTGAAAGCTTGCAAACCTCCACCAACCTGGGTTGGTCCAATAAAAGATTTCTCTACACTACTTTGTCTCTATGGTATACTTCATCATATCAAAAAGTAAATATCACTTTGGGAAGCTTTAAAAACGACTATTTGGTTAGGCAGGAGGCATCAGGTACCATCATATCATACTAACTAGAGACGCAGGCAGAAGAAGATATGCTTAATAAGATGTTTATAAAGTCCATCTCTTGCACCTATCAACTTTTCAGCTTCCAAGTGCAGTTCTATCCTAAAAGATAACTTTATAAAGTTGTCATATGGGCTATAGGATGGCCCTGTGTTTCATTATTAAAAGGATCTATATTTTACTTATTTAAAATATTTCCCAGACCCATTTTGGTCCTATAAACTCCATCTCGGGATTTGAGAATTAGGTTCTCTCTTTCCTCTCATGTGACTGGTAATGAAGATTCCATGTGCCAAAGCACACATTTCAGTAATGCAGTTCAATTAAAGGCCCTATCTTACAATCCCTCACTGAGTTGTGTGATGGTACTTAAGTACCGTTGTGAATTATTTATATTTATTTATTTCACAGAATATATATCCGCTCTCCCCGCCTCAGGTGGCTCAGAGTGGCTAACAACAATATATTAAAAATATAAAACAGTACTAAACACTATAAAAACATTGTTACTTCTAAACAAAAACACCCCTCCCCCTCCCCCTCCCCACCCAACTCTACCCCCCTCCCTCACCAAACGCCTGATGGAACAGCCAGGTTTTGCGGTTCTTATGGAAGGCTGGAAGGTCTGGGGCCAGACGTGCCCCTATCGGGAGGGAATTCCATAGGTGCAAACACGGCCACCGAGAACGCCCTGCGTGGCCCCCCGGGGAACCTACAGCAGCGTACCCCTGGGCGACCACAGGGGTCGATCCAGAACCCAGGGAGTGAGGCGGTCTCACAGATAAGCAGGACCCAGACCGTGTACGGTTTTATAGGTTAAAACCAACACTTTGAATTGGGTCCGGAAGACTATTGGCAGCCAGTGCAGAGATCGGAGCAGTGATGTAATGTGCTCCCAGCGGCCCAACCACACCAGGAGCCAGGCCGCCGCATTCGGCACCAGCTGCAGCTTCCGAGCCATCACCATAGGTAGCTGCACGTACAGCATGTTGCAATAGTCTAATCGAGAGGTAATAAAAGCATGGATGATCGTGGCCAGGTCCGGAACTGAAACCAGTGGCCGAAGCCGCCGCACCAAATGGAACTGGTGGAAGGCACTCCTCGCCACAGCCGCCACCTGGAGATCCAGGCGGAGCTGCGCATCGAGGCGCACCCCTAGGTTCCGCACCTGGGATGTCAGCGGAAGGCAAACTCCATCGATCGATGGAGCTGTCAACTCCACTGACCTACCCACTAGCATTACCTCCGTCTTGTCAGGATTCAGTCGCAGTCGGTTAGCCCTCATCCAGTCCCCCACAGCTGCCAAACACCGGGTGAGCACCAAGACAGCCGGGCCTGGGTCAGTTGAAAATGAGAGACATAGTTGGGTGTCATCTGCTTACTGATGACACCTCACCCCGAACTCTCTGATAACTTAGCCGAATGGCTGCATATACACGCTGAACAGGAGAGGGGACGAAACCAAACCGTGCAGGACCCCACAAGGGAGGACTCGGTAAGATGAAAAATAATCACCAAGTACCACCCGCTGAGTTCTTCCGGTCAGGAATGAGCAGAACCATTCAAGAACGATTTCGCCCACTCCCGCACTGTCCCGCAGGCACGTCACCAACATCTCATGGTAAACGGTATCAAATGCTGCCGACAAATCTAAAAGGACCAATAGGGTTGATCGACCCTGGTCCTTTTCTCGGCAAAGATCATCTACCAAGGCCACAAGTGCTGTCTCAGTGCCATACCCCGGACGGAAGCCAGACTGCAAAGGATCAAGATAACTGACATGGTCAAGATGCCACTGGAGCTGCTGAGCCACTACCCGTTCAAATAAACTTCCCTAAAAAGGGAAGGTTAGAGACAGGTCGATAACTGGCAGGGGAGTCAGCGTCAAGCGATGGTTTCTTGAGTAGAGGCCGCACCACCACCTCCTTGAGACAGCTGGGCACTCTGCCCTCCCGCAGGGAGGTGTTGACCACCCCAGCCAGCCCCAGCCCCAATGTCTCCCGGCAGCTCTTCACCAGCCAGGATGGGCACGGATCTAGTTCACAAGAGGTGGTTCGAACAGCTCCAAGCACACCCACGTCAGCGGGCGTCACAGACTGAAAGTGATTCCATAAAATCAGACAAGCTGGGTGAAAGGAGTCTACACCCAGCCTGAAAAAATAAGCTCCCAAAGGTGCGAATTCCTAAACTAAGTTACCTGGGGTGGCAGCACTAAAACCAAACAATGACTGGCTTGAATAAAGCAAGGTGGTATTCTCAACCTCAGACACGTCTGCTGGTCTGTAACACGACCTCTTTTAGAAGCAGTTCTTAATTAATTTTTAAAATTCAGGAAGTTTTCTAGGCATCAATGGCCAGATCTTCCTTAATTTCATGAAAATGACACAACCAAATGGGGCTGTACCCATGGTGACTCATTTCATCTAATAGGATTGTGTCCTATAGATTAGCCACAAAGGAAAGAACAGCTGGTTATCAATACGTTTAGGCTGGAAATTAGATAGTTTTTAACAATTAGAGCAGTGAACTACTGGAATAAGCTTCCAGGGTTCAGTTGTGGGAACAAAGAATCTGAATAGCTTCAAAATGGAGTTGGATAAATTTATAGCATATATCATGTGAGATTTTATTATCTGATGCTGCAAGATGAAGTGCCCCCCTCCCCCCATCAGCAATACATGTTGTCCCCGCACCCTTTCTTCCTGTAATATCAAAGTTGTCTGTAGCTGGAGAGGGACCGTCGGAGCATTCTGAAGCCTGGGTAGGCTAGTTGCTATGACCAGACCGTGTTCTACCCCGGATTTTGTGTATACTTTTTTCCCTTTAACTTTCAGCAGGACTTCTGTGCATTTAAGAGGAGGACAATGGGGAGCAAGTGGAATGACTAGGAGGGAACTACAGGAAATGGCTTAAATGGAAAGGTAGAATGACTAGAAAGCGAGAGCCCCTAAGGACTTGTTGTTCTGAACAAGGGGTGTTTTTAAATGAGCAAGGCTTGTGGGGGATGGGGGGAGTCCATGGCTGCTAAGTGACACAGCTGCAGAGCAGAGCGCATCAGGAGGGATTCTAATGGGCGGTTCCCACGGTGTCTATCATGGCCACGTAGGCAGCCTCCATGCACTCCTGCCACCACAGACCACCTGTGCAAACAACTCATACAGTCAGCCACTCCACCTCCCCTGCACCCGGCAACACCCCCAACTGCCCTCTGCCATGATGCACAACTGTGGACAACATGGAAACACGAAGCCGCAGCAGCCAGTACCCCCTTCCTGCCAATGAGGCTGGGAGTTGCTGGCAACAACGGGGGCACATACTGGGAGACACGCAGAGGAAGCGGCTGCCCTCCATGGCATTGGCTCTTCTCTCATGTGTCACGGGGGGGGGGGGGGTGGGTTGTTGTGCTTTGAGCCAATGTGGTTTTGTAATTTGCACGCATGTCCTCCAAGGGCTCCTGGCAGGGAGGGGACCTGTCTGAGTGAATGGGTGGCTAGCTGCCCCAGTTCATACAGGCCGGGGATTCATGGATGCCCATTGCCACATACTTTTTTGGCTTACCCTGCATGGGGCAATCTGGATTTTTCAGCAGTGTCCTGTGAGTGGCCACGAGTGAGTGCTGTATGGATCACGGCAGTGCGCATCTCCCCACTCCACCTTCAGACAGGCATTTGGATGAGTGGTTACTGGGTGGCCATTTGTGGTAGCATCTCATCTGAAAATACCCAAGGGGGAGTTCACGGAACAGCAAGCAAGGGTTGGAGAGAAAGTAGGAGGAATCCCACAGAGATTGGGAGGACTGGAGAGAAAATCCTTTCCTACTTAAATGACACACATTGACACTGCTACTCTGTACTGCTCTGTACTGTACTGTCAAGGTGACAGTAAATGGGGATTGTGACCTGCTGCTTCCTGCGAGATATCTGTGAGTAAAGAAGAAGCTCTATTAGAACTCATTTAGAAACCAGAACCCTCTGAAGATTTCACAGAGTGATCACTAATGGGTCTAAGGTCAACAGCATGTAGTGCCAAGGCATATACTGCACCCTGCTCCTTCCCTCACAACCTTAAAGTTCTTCCTGAAAACCAACCCTTCAATCAGGCTTTCCCCATCTCCTTGTCCTCTTAGTTTCCTTTATGGTTTTCTTAGGGCCGCCGTCTCCCTTTTAACTAAGCTACTGCAGCTTCATGCATGTATTCCTGTCTCTCACTTTGTTCCACACCCCTTCATCTCCCCTCCCTTGTCTCTTAGTTTGGAAGCCCACTGGGTCAGGGACTGATTGTAAAGCATCAAGTACATTACTGGCACTGTTTAAATAATAACAACTACCTGTGCCCCTCCTCTCAATCTGCCCAGTAACTTTTGTAATTCCAGTCACTCCTCATGCCCCCTCCCCTTCTTGACATTCTACATCACCCCCTCGTGTACCCTATAGCTCTTTGGTTGTCACTGTGGCGACGCCACATGATCTCCTCCATCATCCCACCATCTCTGCGTCTTCTCCCACTTACTCCTTTTTCATTTAACCCACTCAGTGTTTAATTCGTCATTCCTTTCAATATCTTATCATTCCAACCTGCTCCCCATGTTCTCTTTCCTGACTTTCATCCAATCATTCCTTCCTCTCTCCTCATTCTAGTATGCCCTAAAGCTCTTTCCTTGTCATTCTTCTGTTCTCATTGCAGTTTTATTTTTTTCTTCTTTGCTTTTCCCAAAGTCTTTATTGATTCCCCCCTGGTAAAGTACTTGGTTTTGTCCAAGATGCATCTCCTTTGTATTTTTTAAAAGCTTAATAATAATAATAAATGTCATTCACACACTTCCACTCGGATTTGTATTGCACGTTAACATGGCCTGGATTTTGTTTTGCTTTTCTGGAAAGCGTGTGTGGCGGTGGAGGTCATAACAGAAACCCCTCAAGCATTGGCCAGGCCTCACGATTAAGTGAATCAAAAGTTCTCGGGAGGGGGGTAGTAAAGAAGGGGGAGAGAACTTTCTGGCCGAGAGGCTCTTTGCACACTCAGAGGAGCTTCCCAAGAGACCCACTTATTAGCCAGGCTCTTCTCCTCAGGAAGCTGCGGACTCTTTGAATTGCCCCGAACGTCTCCTCACTTCCCCCAGAAGCCTCCACTCACCCCCTCCGCCCCCGGACTGACCTCTCCTCCCGCCGCTACTGTCTCGGCTTCCGCACAGCTTGGGACGTCGGCGGGTGGGCTCTGGCCGGATTCAGGGAGTGGTTGTTTTGGCTCCTAACCTGGGTGTGTTAACTTCCCACTACCCCTGACCCCGCGCGACGGAGTGGCTGCCGCCGATCTCCCAGAATCCGCCTGCCTGGCCCTAGCATCCCAACGCAGCGAGTCTGCGCCAGCTGCCTAGAGTGCCTGCAGCGCTACAGCAAGTACCATAGACACACAACTACCCGCCTAGAACGACAAGGAAGTACCATAGAGAGAAAGCCCGGGTGTCGGAGAGCCGAACAGAAGGTTGCTACCTTGTAAACAAGGTTCTTCGAGATGGCACCGAACATTCTCACAAATGGGTTTGCGCTTGCGCGCCCTTCTTTTACCGGCATATACCAAGCTCATATTTAAATTTTTTGTGACGTACACACGCCCCCACACTATATAAGGTACCTTCCAAGCCAGAAGGCATAGTCGAAAATTCCATGCGGGGCTGGAAGGGTGGGTATTTGTGAGAATGGTTGGAGCCATCTCGAAGAACCTTGTTTACAAGGTAGCAACCTTCTGTTCTTCTTCGAGTGGTTCCTCCCATTCTCACAAATGGGAGAGTACCAAGCCTAGAGAAAGGCGGTGGGGGAATTTTCATGCATATGGCAGACTCATTTGGAAGCAGCAATAAATACATTTATATTTAATAAACAAAAGCAACAAGCAATTCTTATTAAACAACATGCCAAATTGTACATAAGGTAAATATGGTAAGTAAGTACCTGGTGCAATACATAGCCTCAAAGCTCACTTAGCGTAGAGGATAGAGTTTAGGATAGAGAGTCCTACCGATTTTTGAGATTGATCACCTAGGTGCAAAGAATAATGCTTTATAAAGGTATGTGGAGAGGTCCATGTAACCGCTCTGCAAATCTCTTGTGGGGACACATTTGCGAAGGCTGCTGTGGAGGCTCCTATGGCTCTTAAGGAATGGGCATGAAGATTGGGGGGGGAGGTAGTAAGTCCTGAATGCTGATAAGCTAAGGAGATCAGCTGGACCAGCAATTTAGATGTTGTTTGGGAAGAGACCTTGTTTCCTAGAGTGTTCAGGGAGGGGGAAACAAAGAGGAATTCAGAACTCCTGTAGGCTTCTGACTTGTCTAAGTAAACCAGGACCACACTCTTCACATCCAGGGTGTGGGCAGTCTTAGAGGTGTCAGAGTTGTGCGGAGGAGGGAAGAACACTGGTAAAATTATCTTCTGGGATAGATGATAAGTAGAAACACATTTGGGAATAAAGGATGGATGGCAGGAGATTTCAATCCTATCGGGGAAAACCTGTAAATAGGGAGGTTTGGATGATATGGCTGCTAATTCGCTGACTCGTCTGAGCGAGGTAATAGCCACCAGAAAGCAAGTTTTAAGAGTCCAGTGGAGGAGGTCCGAATCATGACACGGTTCAAAAGGGGGGCCAGTGAGGAAGTTAAGAACAAGGGTAAGGTCCCATTGCGAGACTGGAGTCCTATGTGGGGGAAAACAGTTAGAGAGACCCTTAAGGAATCGCTTGACAAGAGGGTGAGCGAATACAGATTGTTTATTGTCCAGAACCACATGTCTGGCTATGGCTGAAAGATGAACTCTCAGAGAGAAAATGGCCAGACCTCCTTCAGCCAAATGTAGCAAATATTGGAGGAGCAAGGGTAGGAAGAGGTCATCATAGGATAACTGTCTATCCATTAACCAAAAGGAAAATCTCTTCCATTTAGAGGTATAAGATCTTTTGGTGGAAGGCTTAATGTCACTCTGTAAGATAAGGGTTACCCTATCTTGCAAAGAGGTTACTGGGTCTGTACCCTGAAAGTCCACAGGTTTAGATTGTGAACATTTGGGTGGAGGACTTGCCCCTGGTAAAGAGACAGGAGCAGGTGAGTTTGAGGGAGGGGGATTGATGCCTGTGCTAGTGAAAGGAGCTCGTTGAACCAAGGCTGTCTGGGCCAATAGGGAGCGACTAGGATGAGATTGGCCCCCTGAGTGCGTATCTTGTGGAGGACCTTTCGAATTAGGGGGATTGGAGGGAAGGCATAACAGAGATGAGGTTCCCATGGGGTCAGGAAGGCGTCCCCTATTGAGGACGGGTCGTGTGCTGCCCTGGAGCAGAATTGGCCGCATTTGGAGTTGTCTGCTGTCGCAAACAAATCTGGAGTGGCCGCTCCCCAGCGAGTTGTCAACGATGTGTACACTCGATGGTGGAGCTGCCACTCGTGGTTCTCGAGGGTGAGCCTGCTCAGCACATCCGCTCTTGTATTCTGAGAACCCGCCAGATGTGTGGCGATTAGGAACATGCTGTGACACCTCACAAAATGCCAAATTTGAAGGGCTAGGAGACCAAGTTCAGGCGATCTGGTACCGCCCTGTTTGTTTATGTATCAGACCGCTGACATGCTGTCCATAGTTATGTTTACGACTGATCCCTGTAGAATATGACGAAATGCTCTCAATGAATATAGGATAGCCGTGGTCTCTAAGGCATTTATGTGGATCTTTTTCTGAGAGGCAGTCCACCTCCCTGCTACGCTGAAGTCTCGCAGCTGTGCTTCCCATCCTGTAGAGGAAGCATCGGTTGTGAGAATGTTAACAGGAACAGGCGTATCGAAAGGCATACCCTGCAAGACAAAATCTCTTCTAGTCCAACACCTAAGAGAATCTACAACAGATCTTGTAATGCGTAATTTATTGGTGGGAGGGTCAGAGAGGGGATTAAACAAGTTAAGAAACCACAATTGGAGGGGACACATGTGGAACCTCGCAAAAGGGGTCGTGGCAGTAGTAGATGCCATGAGTCCTAGAAGTCTTTGAAAGACTTTAGCAGATTGTGACCTATGAATAGAAATGGTCCTAATTAAGGAGGAGATATCTTGAAAGCGATCTAGAGAAGTAAATAGCATTCCTGCAGTGGAATCTAAGATTGCTTCAATGTAGGAAACTCTCTGGGTGGGAGTGAGAGCAGATTTCCGTACATTAACAGACAGTCCCAGGAGAAAACACAGTCGTAGAGTGAAATCTACGCTTCTGGAGAGGATATCTGGGGAGTCAGCTACCAATAGCCAGTCATCCAAGTAGGGGTAGATGGTTATACCCTGTTTATGAAGGAAAGAAATTATGGGTGCCATGACCTTGGTAAACACCCTGGGAGCCGATGACAGGCCAAAGGGGAGAGAACAAAATTGGAAATGGAGAGAACCATGGAGGAATCTGAAAAACCTCCTACAATCATAGTGGAGTCTGGTCCAACACTGCATACCATTGATGCTTGTGTAGGAAATTAGACAAACGACCCAGAGTTAACATTTTGAACTTATGATAGATTACAAAATGATTAAGAATCCTGAGATCCAAAATGGGACGGTAACCACCTCCTTTCTTATCTATAACAAAATAGTTAGAATAAAATCCCCCTGTAATGTCATTAGGGTGAACTAATTTGATGACATCCTTATGGTAGAGTTCACAAACTTCTTTATTCAATGCATCAGCCTGCAAACTAGAGAGTTGAGTAAATGATTTGGGGTTAGAAGGAGGGGGCAACATGGAAAAAGAAACAGTGTAACCAAAACGAATCACATTTATTACCCACTTGTCCGAGGTAATGGACTCCCAAAAGGGGAGACAATTAAACAGGGTAACAGAAAAGTCCACCTGGTGAACTGCAATGGGAGGAAAGGGGGAAGAAGTGTCCCCTTCTAGTCACCTGCGCCTCTGAGGGGGAGGTGGAAAAGACTGATGAGTGTTTCCCTTAGGCTTATAGGAGGAGTACTGTGGACGAGATCTCCCCTGATAAGGAAATTGAGGAGGATAGTACCTCTTGTGGTATGACTGAGACTGCTGATAATATTGCCTCTGAGGTCTTGCAAATGACTGTTGTTGGTAAGGGCGAGGGTATTGGAATGAAGTAGCCTCATGCTGGGAGATCCGCATTCTACTTGCGGTGGCCTTAGACTTTTGTATTTTGTCCAGGACCTCATCAGTGTCCTTAGCAAATAAACCTGCCTGGTCGAATGGAAGGTTCTCTGTCCTGGACTTGTGGTGGGACTCAAGTTTAGTCCCCCGAAGCCATGCAAATCTCCTGGTGACAATCGCATTGCCTACACCTCTAGGCACTGTGTCGGAAGAATGTTTCGCCGTCTGGAGATGGAAGCGGGCCGTGGTAGTGCCGTCAGCACATAAGGTATGTAATGCCTTTTGCTTGTCTTTGGGAAGGTGGGGGATTAGCCGCTGGACTTCATCCCATAAATGATGCTGGTAGGACGTCATACCAGCGGAGTAATTGGCTGTTCTCATCAGCATTGTGCTGGAGGCAAAAGCCTTTCTGCCAAAAATGTCTATGCGTCTATTGTCTCTGTCTGCAGGGGAGATGTCCTGGGCATTCCTCTGCATTCTCACAGCAGACGCAGCTACCACAAGTGAATTAGGGAGGGGATGTTTGAAGAAAATAGACCCCTGTTGAGGGGGGAACAAATAAAAGGAGCTAAATGTTGACGAAACAGGATGGATGGAGGCAGGAGTAGCCCATAATCTTTCTGCTTCTACCGACAGTTGTTTCAGAGGCGGAAGGGTAAGCTTTGACTGAGAGGGACGCTCCACCGTGGCAAATGCTGGGTCCACGTCCTGTTCTGACATCAGGACAGTTTCTAACTTTAGGGTGTCAGCAAATCTTTTTACAAGGGATTGAAAATCCTTGTGCTCTTGAGACGTCATGGACGTCGTCGATCCATGCACATCGTCAGAAGGAGGAGGCGACAGGCCCTCAACGTCGTGGGATTCAAGAGGTTCTGGCGTTTTGTGAGGTGGGCTAATATCCTGAGGCTCCACAGCCAGAACTGGTTCTGGATCTGAAGAGGGGAGAGAGACAATTGTAGATGACTTAAAGTGTCGTCTCTTTTCAATTTTGTGTTTTTGTCGTTGTTGCTGAAGAAGGAACGCTCGCTTGACGTCGTCAGCGAAAGAAGCCTCTGGAACAGCAGTAGCATCGACCGAAGTTGACGTCGACGTCGACAAAGCAGGGGGCAGAGGATTTCGGGTTGTCAGCGTCGTAGGCTTCGACGTCGTGGCTCTAGGTTGAGGCTGGGGTCGAGTCGGAGTCGTCGGCTGTATAGGTTGACGAGGTGGCGAGGTCGAGCGATCAACGTTAGGGGGAGTAGGTGGACGGGTAGCCGAGGCTTTGGATGTCGTGGCCCTGATAAGTTGTTGTAGACAAGAGACAATGAGTTTGCTGTCCTCACGTCTCGAATGCTCTTGCTCTTTGAAGAAATGCCAGGGAAAGGAATGGTCTGGTGGAGGAATCGGCGGCTGGGAGGGGTGGGTTGCTACTGTGGGGAGGCCAGCCATTGGATAGTGGGGGGCTGAAATGGCGACCCCGTGAAACATTCATCCGAATGTTCATCAGCAGTGTAGAGGGGCAACATAATAGTAATTGGAGAGACTGGAGCGAGTGGAGACATAAAGCCAGCTCCAAAAATAGAAGAGTCATCTTCTGAGAATGAGGGGGATAGGGAACGATCTGCCACAATAGCAGGCTCCAAGCCCTCCAAATGCCTGGCTCTCTTAGGGGAGGGAGAGCACGTGCCCCATAAACAAGAGGGGCTGGGTGTCAGAGACTCCGCGGTAGCCGAGGCCAAAAGTGTTGTCGCGGCCGGGACCATCTCTTGAGCCCCAATACTGGGAACCGTAGCAGGAGAGAGCCCAGTTTTATCAGCTGAGCGAGACTTACGTTTTTGTTTTTGTTTGTCTTCAAGCTCCCGCAACAAGGCTGGGAGTCAGAGGGCCCGTTCTCTGATAGACTTGGGCTTGAGCAACAAACATTCATGACAATCCTCCGGATTGTGTGATGTGCCCAGACAGAGGAAGCATTGCCCATGAGGGTCTTTAGTCGTCATTTTCCTGTTGCAGGAAAAACAGGTTTTGAAGCTATGCTTTGTAGTCATGTTGAGAGGAGATGAGCTATGATAAATGCTAGTAAACTGCAAAGTGGTTGGAAGGAACTGTTGGGTTTAGGAGGGAAGGTACCTTATATAGTGTGGGGGCATGTGTACGTCATGAAAAATTTAAATATGAGCTTGGTATATGCCGGTAAGAGAAGGGCGCGCAAGCGCAAACCCATTTGTGAGAATGGGAGGAGACACTCGAAGAAGAACAGAAGGTTGCTACCGTGTAAACAAGGTTCTTCGAGATGGCTCCAAACATTCTCACAAATGGGTTTGCGCTTGTGCGCCCTTCTCTCAATGGAATATACCAAGCTCATATTCAAATTTCATGTGACGTTCACGCGCCCCCACCCTATATAAGGTACCTTGTTGCCTAAGCCCAACAGTTCCTTCCAACTCTGAAGCAATAGAAGAAAATTCCATGCGTGGCTGGAAGGGTGGGTATTTGTGAGAATGTTCGAAGCCATCTCGAAGAACCTTATTTACAAGGTAGCAACCTTCTGTTCTTCTTCGAGTGGCTCCTCACATTCTCACAAATGGGAGAGTACCAAGCCTAGAAATAGGCGGTGGGGGAATTTTCCATAAGGTAAGTACTACAACAATGCAATATTAAAGGCAACAGCTTTATAGTGTGCACAAGCAGAATAAGTGCAACGAGCATAAAAACTCCTGTTATATGTTTTTAACAAACATATAACTGGGATAAATGAACACCAAGTAAAAAACACTTACTGAGACTACCAATTATTTACATACAGAAGCAAGTATAGAAACCCCCAAAGCAATGCGAGTCTGTGATTCCAAATGGAGAGCATAATGTTTAATAAAAGTATGCTGGGAAGTCCAAGTTGCAGCTCTGCAAATCTCGTGTGGGGAAATATTAGCAAATGCAGCAGTAGAAGCTCCTAAAGCCCTCAGAGAATGGGCTCTAAGGTTTGGCGGTGGGGGGAGACCTCCTCCCTGATAAGCCAGGGACGAAGCGGAAGAATCCCCTACTATCTGGGTGAAGCCTGACATGGAAATAAGCATCCTTTAAATCAATAATAGGGATGGGCGAATGCGGTTCGGAAGTTCGGAGTTCGGCCCGAACTCGAACTGTTCGGACGACCGAACTCGAACCCGAACCCGAACGCGAACATACCGAACAAACCGAACACCGAACGGCGAAATGGCCGAACAGTTTGGTCAGTTCGGATCACGTTCGGATGAGTTCGGGTGGCAAAAAAAGGTTCACTGGAAGGTCAAACATTACAGGGAGGTGTCAGTCACTGAGGAGCAGACTTCCAGGCACCAGGGGTGGAGAGGCTTGCAAGAAACGAAACTAATTATCTGCCTCCCCACTTCCCAACACCTTCTGAGCTAGTCACTGTTCCTGAACAGCAGGTGTTGAGTAGGATTTTTAGATTGCTTTAAGTTTCATTTCACTTTTGTAATGAAATGAAACTTAAACCATAAACTGAAACCTTGTGTTATGCACTGTACAGACTCATTGAGTATGTAATGTATGTATTTCACTACAGACTCCTCTTCTATTTGTGAAGATTCCCCCCCATCCCATATATATTGGATGTATATATATCCATATATATCCATATATATATCCATATATATGGATATATGGATGTATATATATCCATATATATCCATATCCATATATATATATGGATACATATATATATATGGATATGGATATGGGATGGGGGGGATAGATAGATAGATGAAGACAGTTGTAGGAGTTACCTTAGTGATAGAGATAGCGTTAGTGATTTAGTTTTAGTGTTTGTAGGAGTAGGTCTGTGTACTTATTAGATAATCCATTTACTTCATAGCATTTAGAATAGTTAATAGCGGTTAGATTTAGTGTAGACAGATATATATAATATTAGATAAAAAAAATAAGAAAACCCCATATAAAAACCAAAAAACCAAATAAAGAACAAAAGAAAACCCAATAAAAAACCAAAAAAAATTAAAAAAACCCAAAAGCCATAACAACACTTCCTGAACGGCCGAACGGACGAACCGAACAGCTGAACAGAACAGCCGAACGGCCTAACTGAACAGCCTGTTCGGACGAACGAACCGAACATCCGAACCCAAACTCGGCGAATGAATCGACCGACCGAACTGAACAAATCCGAACCGAACGAACGAACCGAACGGATGAACCAAATGCAGCCGAACCGAACGGCCGAATCCGATCCGCGATCTGTTCGCCCATCCCTAATCAATAACAGCGTACGACTGACCTGCATATAAATTTTTTTGATAAACAGTCCAAAGTTAACATTTTAAATTTGCGGTAAGCAACAAAGAAATTTAGAAATCTAAGGTCCAATATAGGCCTGTAGCCTCCATCCTTCTTTTTGACTAAAAAGTAAGTGGAGTAGAAACCTGTTGTGAAGGTACCCATATCAACCAATTCTATGACACCCTTTTGATAAAGTTGAAAAATTTCTTTATTTAAAGCAACAGATTGTAACCTGGAAAGTTGCATATTTCTAACAGAAGTGAAGGGTTCTGGTAAAAGAGAAAAGGACACCCGGTAACCAGTAAGAATAGTCCTTAGGACCCATCTATCATTAGTGATGGATTGCCAACAAATGAAAGAATTAGACAAAGCAAACTGAAAATTCAGTACCCTCTGAGGAACAACTGGGGAGGGTGAACTAAGGTCCTGTAATTGTCATTTCCGACCTCTATAGGAGGAGGAAGTGTATGATTGCCTATTGTTACCCCTCGCTCTAAATGGGGTATATGTGGCTCTGGACTTCCCTTGATATGGGACAGTGTAGGGGCTGTACCTCCTGGTGTAGGATTGTGTGTTCCCATAAGATTGCCTGTGCTGTCGAGGATAAGTAGACTGTTGATAATAAGGGTGGGGTTGAAAATAAGAAGAGGGCTGGTCCCGGTGTGTTATCTTCATTTTCATCACTGTGGTCTTTGACTTCTGAATTTTATCTAAAATGTCATCAGTCTCTTTAGAAAAAAGACCAGTCTGATCAAAAGGCAGATTCTCTATTCGTGCCTTGTGGTGGGTTTCCAACTTTGTACCCCGCAGTCAAGCAAATCTCCTAGTCACTATTGCGTTGGCGACTCTCCTTGAAGCAGTATCTGAAGAGTGGCATGCTGACTGTAACTGGAAACTAGCCGTTAAAAGTCCCTCGGTAGAAAAGACCTGTAATTGAAGTTGCTTCTCCTTTGGCAAAGAAGGAATGACCTTTTGGACTCCTTCCCATAAATGATGTTGGAAAGATGCCATGCCAGCAGCATAATTGGCAGTCTGCATGAGCATGGTGCTAGATGCAAATGCTTTCTGGCCAAATACATCCATCCACCTACTCTCCTTGTCAGCAGGAGATGTCTCTTGTGCGTTCTTCTGAAAACACTCAGACGCTGCAGCCACCACTAAAGAATTAGGTAGAGGGTGCTTATAAAAAATAGATCACTGAGTAGGGGGAAATAAATAAAAAGAGCTTGCAGTCGTGGAGACAGGGTGAATAGAAGCAGGATTCGCCCAAAGCTTTTCCGTCTCCTGGGAGTGCTTCTTAAGCATGGGCAAAGTAATTTTGGAGAGTTGAGGACATTCCACTGTAGCACAGACAGGGTCCACTTCCTGCTCCACCATAGGAACAGTGTCAACTTTAAGGACTTCAGTGAACCTCCTTAATAGAGCCTGGAACTCTCTATGCTCTTGCGAAGATCCAGATGCAGTCACTCCCTGAATGTCATCCGAAGGGGGAGGTGAAAGATTTTCCACATCCTGGACCTCTAAGGGTTCTGGAAGCTCAGGAGGGCTAGGCAGAGGTTCAGGTGGTGAGACAGATTCAGGTGAAGGATCAGGAGTAGGATCCTGTGGGAACGAAGGGAAAAGGAGCTGCCTTTTCAAAAGCCTACGGTGCTCCAATTGACGTCAAAGCCTCTCTTGATGTCGGAGGAATGACTGCTTTACCTCCTCTTGAAAAGTTAACTGAGGTTCAGAGGGAGAAGTAGCTGTTGGCATCGGTAAAATCACCTTCAACGTCAAGGAAATGTCCCTCGACGTCGACAGTATGCCTCTCGACATTGAGACCTGCTTCTTCGACGTCGAGAGTTGACGTCGTGACTTATGATGTTCCGAAGTAGAGCCACTAGAGGGTGCAGTAGTCGACGTCGTGGGTCAAGGTCGAGTCTCCGAAGATAACCTCTGAGGGAGAGGGCTGGCTGGGGAAGCCCTATTGACATCCTGTCTTGATGTCGACGTCTTGATTAATTGTTGGAGACAGGAAACTATTAGTTTTGACTCCTGTTTTCTTGAGGCATCCTGGGCTTTAAAATAATCCCAGATTTTCTTATCTGCCCTAGGCAGCTGAGGGAGCTCTAGACGTGGTTTAACCCCTTCTTGGCGAGCAGTAGCCAGCCACTTGATGGGCGGGAATTGATAAGGGGAACCTTGGAATCTTTCTTCCACCACCTCTTCTGTGTTCTACAAAGGGGAAGTAATAGTCAAAGGTGATAATGGAGTAAAAGAGGGCAAGAAGCCTGCTCCAACAGAAACACTATCCTCATCATCAGAGGAAGCCGGGGGAAAAGAGCGATCTACCACATAGGTAGGCTCTCCTGGTTGGATTTTAGCCCTCTTAGGAGAAGGGGAGTGAGATATTTGGAGACCTGAGGTGCCCGGTAAGATGGTAGCTCCAGGTGAACCCTCCAGGGTAATTACGTCAGTAGCCGGTATAGTCTCCTCAGCTCCAATACTCGGCACCTGAGGAGAAGCCAATAGAGACTTTCCCTTTTTATGGGACTTACTTTTTTCCTTGTCCATCTAGTTCTTTGAGGAGAGATGGAAGCCCGAGGGAACGTTCTCTCAGAGTCTTAGACTTCATAATGAGGCACTCATGACATTGTTGGGGATCATGATCAGTGCCTAAACACAACAAACATTGCCCGTGCGGGTCCTTGGTCATCATTTTACGACTGCACGAGAAACATCTCTTAAAGTTATGCTTAATGGTAGTCATAATAAATCTAAGAGAATAGAACCTGGTATAGACTGATGAGCCGCAAAAGTGGTTGGAAGGAACTGTTGGGCTTAGGCGGGAAGGTACCTTATATAGGGTGGGGGAGCGTGAACGTCACATGAAATTTGAATATGAGCTTGGTATATTCCGTTGAGAGAAGGGTGCGCAAGCGCAAACCGATTTGTGAGAATGTGAGGAGCCTTTCGAAGAAGAAGGTTGCTACCTTGTAAACACGGTTCTTTGAGATGGCTCCTCCCAGTCTTACAATTGAGTTGCGCATGTGCGCGCCCTTCACCTGCAGACATATACCTAGCTCATGAATATTCAAAAGACCCTGAGAGCGCTCAAGCTCACCAGTATATAAAACATGCCCCCTCGCAGTGACAGTTCCTTCCAACCCCGAGTTATACTAAAATAAATTGGGGGGGGGGAGGGAGGGAGGAAGGAAGGAAGGAAGGAAGGGTGGGTGTTGTGAGAATGTTCGGGACAATCTCGAAGAACCTTGTTTACAAGGTAGCAACCTTCTGCTCTTCTTCGAGTAGCTCCTTCCATTCTCACAACAGGGAGAGTACCAAGCATCAAAGTTAATAGGTGGTGGGAATTTTATTTTTTTAAAAGAGATATTAATATCATAAATTTTAAATAAGGTAAATATTTATTAAGGTTATACACCAACATGAACAGAGTAGGAGGCAACTACACTAAGGATAGCATTACCTACAGCTGCATCTTATGCAGTATTTAGATGTAATGCATAATGTTTAGTAAAAGTATGCGTTGGTAAGAGTATTGCAAATAGCTGCCAGAGATGCCCCCATAGCTCGTCTGAAGTGGGCTGTCAGATGAGGAGGAGGAGGTTGCATCCCAGACATCTGGTAGCATGTGGAAATGAGGCACACTAACTGTTTGGATAGTGTTTGAGAAGAAACTTTGTTTCCCAAAGTAGCTAATGCAAAAGAAACAAATAAATGTTGAGACTTTCTAACAGATTTAGTCCTTTCTAAGTAATGTAACAAAATTCATTTCACATCCAAAGTATGAAAATTAGCCTGTTCCACAGACTGATGTGGTCGTGGCATGAACACAGGCAAAACTATCTTTTGGTGGAGGTGATATTTAGATACCACCTTAGGGATAAATTATGAGTGAAGAGAAATTTCCACCCTGTCCTGGAAAAATTGCATGTATGGTGGGGATATGATAATTGCTGCCAGTTCTCTAACTCTACGTAATAGCTACTAGAAAAACTGTTTTTAATGTTAAATGGAACAAATCTGAGTCTGTCATGGGTTCGAAGGGATGTTTCATTAATATCTCAAGCACTAAGTGAAGATCCCAGTTAGATATGGGAGTAGGCATTTAGGAAAAGAGTTAATGAGACCCTTCAGGATTCTTACCTTTAGAGGATGGTTAAATATAGACTTTATTCCTGGGAGAACTATGTGCTTAGCTATGGCTGATAAATGTACCATTATGGATGAACGAGCCAGGCCCTGTTTGGCTAAAGAGCGTAAATATTTGAAAATCACATCAGTATTGCAATTCTCCAAGGAAATAGATTGTTCAGTTAGCCAGTGGGAGAATTTACTCCATTTACTGTCATATGACCTTTTTGTAGAAGGTTTAAGGTCATTGTCTGACTTCCTGAACTTCTGGATCGAAGTCCATTGTCTCACTTCATTTGAATTCTCCATGCAGAAAGGTGTAGTCTTTTCAGGTCTGGATGTCAGAGATATCCATTGTCCTGAGAGAGGAGATCTGAACTCAAAGGAAGGGATATTTGATCCCATGCTACATCTCTCAAGTCTGGATACCATGTATGCCGTGACCAATCTGGGGTTACTAATATTAAATTCGCCTCTTCCAACATCACCTTCTCTAGGACATGAGAGAGCAAAGGTATTGGGGGAAAAGCATACCCCAGAGCAGCGTTCCAGCTTTGAGAGAACGTGTCCCCATGAGATCGTGGATCATGTCCTGCTCAGGTGTAAAACAGAGTACATTTCCTGTTTTGCTCTGTAGCAAATAAGTCTATTTTGGGGGGGACCCCAGCATTTCACTAGAAGTTGGAAACTGTGAGGGGAGAGCTTCCACTCATGGTGCTCTATCCTCATACAATTCTCACTGTCTGCCCTCGTGTTCTCTGTGCTGGCTACATGAATGGCCTGTATTGATACTCTGTTTTGAATTGTCCAGTCCCAAATCTTTATAGTGAGCATGCACAGTTCTGGGGAATGAGTTCCCCCCTGTTTGTTTAGGTAATAAACTGTCATCATATTGTTTGAGGATACTTGAACCGTATGACCTTGGATTTGCTGTTGAAAAGTCTTCATGGCAATTAAAATAGTTGTGGTCTCCAAGATGTTGATATGGAGACCCCACTGATGTTTCTTCCAAAGACCCACCACCGACAGGTCCTGTAGGTGTGCTCCCCACCCTGTGAGGGAAGCGTCATTAAAAACCTTGTAGGCTTAGGTTCTTTAAAACACATTCCCTGTAACACAAAATCTTTCTGATACCATATCTTTAATGATTCAAGTATAGTAGAAGTAATTCCAATATGTCTGTTAGCATAATCAAAGATAGGATTGAAATGTTGAAGATACCACAATTGGAGTGGTCTTGTGACATCTGGCTAAAGGTATGAGACTTGTGGATGAGGCCATAAGACCTAGTAACCTCTCATAAGTAACCGCTGGTTGCATTCTTTTCCTTTTAATGGAAAAATTAGTGTCTTAATTTTTCTATACCTTTCTACTGGTGCAAATACATTAGCTGAAACAGAATCTATTGTTACACCCAGATAAGTAATTTTTTGTGGGGGAGTGAAATTTGATTTCTTTTCATTTATTGTTAGACCTAAGCTTGTACAGGTCTGAAGCATTAGGTCTAAATCATGTAACAGCTGATCTGGGCTGTTATTTATAAGGATCCAATCATTGAGGTAAGGAAATATTTTTAATCCTTGCCTCCTTAAAAAGGCTATTGTGGGAGCCATAACCTTAGTGAACACTCTGGGTGATGACGAAAGTCCAAACAGAAGTGAACAGTATTGGTAATGGCAGTCATTAAAGGTAAAACGAAAGAATCTTTTGTAATCATGGTGGAGTCCTATATGAAAGTAGGCATCGTTCAAATAGAGGGAGACATACCATTGTCCCTCTTTAAGATACCTCTTGAGAAGGTCCATAGTAAGCATTTTAAATTTTTCATACTTGACAAATCTGTTTAGCTCTCTTAAATCAAGGATTGGTCTATGCCCACCATCCTTTTAATCTACTATGAAATACTTGGAATAGAATCCCTGACCCCACTCATGGTGCGGCACCTTTTCAATAACAGCCTTTGATAGAGCTCTGTTACTTCTTTATTAAGAACTGCATAATGCTCCTGAGGCAATTGTGAATATTTTAACAGAGCAGAACATGGAGGGGTATCAACAAACTTAACTGTGGGCTATTATATTCAAAACCCATTGATCAGATGTGAGTTTTGCCCAGACAGAGAAACAATTAAATAACTTATCAGAAAACTTAACCACCACCCCAGTTCTTTGATAATTCAGAGTTGGGGGTTGCCAGCGGTGGCCTCCTCTGTTATCAGAGTGCGTAGGAACTTGCGTCTACTGGGTACATTGCTTGTAAGGTACTGGTGCTTGTCTGGGACGGCCAGCTGAGTATGGATAGGAAGAAGGGTAGTACTTCGCGTAATGATAATATAATGATGGTGTATAGGTTCTCGTAGATCTCTGAAAAAAAGGTTGGCGAGAAGACTGCTGCCTTGAATAGTAGTGCATAGTAGTTTGGTTTGATCATGTTGCACAATTTTCATTTTTTTGTGCAGTGGTACAAGATTTTTCAATTTTTTAAAGAATCTCATTGGTCTCTTTTGAGAAAAGACCAGAGCCATCAAAAGGCAGATTTTCTATTTTATTTCTGAGATGTTGGTCAAACCTGGTTCCGCTCAGCCAGGCATAGCAGCCAGTAACTACAGCATTTGCCACATTTCTAGCTGCTGTCTCTGATGTGTGCCCTGATGTCTGCAACTGGAATAATGTAGCCATCAGGGAACCCTCAGCTGCGAAAGTGGTTGGAAGAAACTGTCACTGTGTAAGAGGGAGTGCTTTATATACTGGTGGGCTTGAGACCTCTCAGGGTCTTTTGAATATTGATGAGCTAGGTATATGTCGGCAGGTGAAGGGCGCATGCATGTGCAACCCAATTGTGAGAATGGGAGGAGCCACTCAAAGATGAGTACGTGGAAGGGAGAAGGGCCAGTGTGGAAAGCAATGGGGGAGGGGAGACAGTGTCAGTGCCGGGGAGTTAGTGAGTCAGGCTCTGGAGCTTGGGCAGAGGGAGAAGCCTTTGCCTAGAAAGCAACTGAGTGGGTGTAGGGACCTAGCTCCATGCATGCAACCCTCCCAGGAGCCTAGGGGTGCAGGGTAGCTATTTTAATTTCATCCATATTTATCTCACCCCGTTTGTAATCTAGAGAGAGAGGGGCAAGACTGGGCTGCTGTGTTTGTCCCAAATGTAAGATGGCAGTTCAAATGGTAATCTTTTAACAGACCAATTTATGTTGGTGAGAGTATGCAAGTTTTCAGGTCACACAGGGGTTGTCTTCAGGCATTTTGTGTAGCAATTTCTGACTTTATTTATTTCAGTTTTTACCTTGCCCTTTCCAGTAAGGCTTACATAATATAAAGGCAGCTTAAAAAATCCCCTCCCCACCCCCCAACCTTTTCCCTAATCCCCATCCAGTCCCTCCCAACCCAGTATCCGTGCCTGCCAAACACCTGGCCACATGAAAAGGTCTTGCATCTCTTTCAGAAGATGAGTAGGCTCAGGCTTAAACAGATCTCCAAGAGGAGGGAGTTCCATAATTACAGGAACTTACCTTAGGCATGTAGCGTGGCAAAATAAATAAATAAAATGTTGGTAAAAAAAACTGGATCTGAGGCATAGATCCTCATGGACCCTAGCATGTTTTCTTTCATCCCACTCAGCCCCACAAAAGAAACTCACTGGGTGATCTTGAGCCAGTCACAATATTCTCTCAGTCCAACCTACCTGCCAGGGTTGTTGTGAGGATTAAAAGTTGTGTTAAATAGTTAAGTGTAAAGCACTCTAAGTGCTATGGCAGGGGGCGTTATATAAAAATAAAGATGATTATTATTCTATACAAATTCAAAGTAGTCCATTGCTTAACTATCGGGCTGGTCTGAACAAAAAAAGAAATCTTAAAAAGTTATGGACTCTCATCCATATTATAACCTCTCTCATAAGCCATTCTTAGACCCTTGTCCTGCCAGTCTTTTATGTCCAGTCCAAGCTGTATCGCAGCACTTCCCTCAACTTTTTGGAGGCAATGTAAGACTCATTTATTTAGTCAACTGTTTGATGGGCGGGGATAGGGCTTGGGGGATTTGTTTAGCTGGATTTTCATATTTCTATAGGGCCTATATTTTTGTATATTTTAGAATAATAGAATCTTCGAGTTGGAAGTGACCTCAGAGATTATCTAGTCCAACCCCCTGCTCAGTGCAGGAAATCCATAGCTACAGCAACCCTGACAGATGGCCATCCAGCCTCTGTGGGAAAACCTCCAGTGAAGGAGATCCCACCGCCTCCCTAGACAGTCTGTTTGACTGTCGAACAGCTCTTACCATTAGGAAGTTCTTCCTAATGTTTAGCTGAAATCTCCTTTATTGTCGTTTGAGCTCATTGGTTCTAATCTTGCCCTCAGGAGTAACAGAGAACAAGTCTGCTCCATCTTCTGTGTGACAACCGTTCAGATATTTGAAGACGGCTATCATGTCTCCCCTTAGTCTTGTCTTCTCAAGGTTAAACATACCCAGCTCCTTCAACCTTTCCTCATAGGACTTGTTTTGCAAACCCCTGACCATCTTTGTTGCTCTCCTCTGAACCCGTTCCAATTTGTCAGTGTTCTTCTTCAAATGTTTTCCCCAGAAGTGGACACAGTACTCCAGATGAGGTCTGACCAGTGCAGAATAGAGTGGAACTATCGCTTCTCATGACACTATGCTGCTGTTAATGCAGCCTAAAATTGCATTAGCCTTTTTAGCAGCTGCATCACACAGCTGACTCATGTTCAGCAGCTTGTGATCGACTACAACCCCTAGATCCTTTTCACATGTGCTGCTGCCAAGCCAGCTATAACCCATCCTATATTTGTGCATTTGATTTTTCTTACCTAAATGCAGAACTTTACATTTATCTCTGTTGAATTTCATTGTGTTAGTTTTGGCCCAGTTTTCCATCCTGTCAAGATCATTTTGAATCTAAAGTGCTAACTATCCCTCCCAGTTTTGTGTCATCTAAAAATTTGCTAAGCATCCCCTCTACTCCTTCATCTAAGTCATTAATAAAGACGTTGAACAGTACCGAGCCCTGAGACACTGCACTTGATACCTCCCTTCAGAGGAGGAGCCATTTATGAGCACACTTTGGGTGTGGTTCTTCACCAGCTGTAAATCCACCTAATGGTAGTATTATCTGACCCATATTTTACCAGTTTGTGAAGAAGGATATCATGGGGGACTTCAGATGGCTGGTAACATCTTATTTAAAAACACCCCAACAAACCTTTGAGAAAGATACTGAAGACGAGGCTCAGTTCCTTTCCGACCCTAAAATCAACCCCCCACAGCCAAAAAGGGTGTGCCAGCCCTGACCCCAAAAGGGTGTGCCAGCCTCTTCTGAGTGTGTGCTTAACAAACACTGAAAATAACTAAAATACTGATCAATGTATTGTGTCCACAATACACATTTCATAGCTCAACCACTTAGGCTGCGTCATTTGAGGACTGCAGCTTTTGTTGTTAGCAAGCTATACAGAGCAAAACTGCATGACTCCAGATCTGGAATATGAGTTGGGAGTAAGGGATGAAGAGAGAGATTAAAGGAATTTGCCTTTCTAGGCCTGGATTTTCATGTCTGTCTTTCTCCATCATTTCTCACCTTTCAACCCTGAAAGGAGATGATAGAAAAAGGCCGTCATTTTCCATCCCTTAAATAATAATTATTATAAATAAATACTCATAAATTTCAATACTACTCTTTTTGTATGGTGATGATTGAAAAGCAACAATTTTGTTAGGTTTAACAGCTCCCAGAACTGTTCCAATGTCAAAATATCCATTGTTCATGCCTAATTACTAATTTTCATAAACATTTTTAGAATATATGACCTTTTAGTATGACCTGAAGATTAATGGATACATTGTACTAGCTCTAATTGGCCTTGATGCACACATGTGACTCCCATTAAGGCTAATGGAGGTTATGTGTACTTAGAGGTTAGCAGAGACTTCGAAAGGCTCTGTTATACTCTGTTGTATTAATGATCTCATAATTGCTGAGGTTCTGCACCCTAGCTTGGATAAAATGAAATAAAACTAATTAAAACATCACAATTGTGTTGACACACCAGCATAACTGCTATATAAAGTCCTTCAACACCTAGATACATTGGGGCAAGATAAGAGTAGCACTGAGTCTGAAATGTTTTGCTTTTAAGCATCTCTTTTCAACTTTAGTTAATTTTGGCCACTTAATTCAATCAAATTCCTCTATGTATGTTTGTAAGCTTTTGAAAAGTACATTGGATCAATTCCAGCATTTCAGAGAATTCTCTGGGCATCAATGGACAGAACTCTGCTGATTTTGTTGGAAACTGAAAACTCAAAATCCCATGATGTGTTCAGTGAGTTGCTCTGATGCTACTGAATAATGATTGCAACCAATATTATTGTGCCTTCAGAAAGAGGCATTGAGTTCTGGTCTTTCTGCAGCTAAAAGTCTGAAGCAGAGGAAGATTGAGGACCTCCTGGGTGCTTCTGGTGGGGTCGCTAGGGGAAATCTTCCGTTTGGGTGAGGTCCCTAACAAATCCTTGGTCTTAGTAAGTCCACGGCAGAGTATGCGGTCGAGTTGGGAGGTTACTAACACCGACCCAGCTAGGGGAGCCGGGGTTGTCCAGGACTCCTCAGTCATAGTCCTCCATAAAGATCCTAAAGACGCTACCCAATTGGAGTTGCTGGTGGACCTTGCTTTAACAACGACCCATACGTTAAAATGTTTATTTGCTCAGATTAAGGATCTTTCTAGAAAGGTGGAGATGGGGTTGATGCCAGGAGTGGGGGTGCCTGCTCCTCAGGGTGGTACGGGGAGGCCTAGGTGTTGGCCGTTCCCCCAGGCTTGCCACCCTATACCTGTCTGCTCCATCCAGGGCGAGCCCTGTCGGAAACCAGGTGAAGTCCCTATGTGGCTGGGTCCCCAAGAATGCTTATTACAAGATAAACCACTAAAAATGGTATATTTGCCAAACAGCTTGATTTTTGCTATTTTGCCGCTTGCCTCGGGGTTTTTGCCATTTTGGAACACTCCCTATGACGTAACAGAACACCTTAGGGTAATTTTGAGGCTGTCGGACCCCATCGCTAGTAAAGATATTGTATCCATGGACCATATTCACAATATAAAGACGCGATGGCTGATCAAGGTGACATTTGGGGCTAGTAATCTAGTGGCCCAGTTTTTGGGGAAAGAGAATTTACTAAAGGAGAAAAAAGTCTTTGTCTCTAGGGTACTAAGGGTGGATGATGGGGGCCTTTTTGAGGAACCGGCGTTGGCGATTCCGGGCCAAGCTAACCAGGATGTGGGTGCAAGTTCCATGCTGAGTCTGCCACCGATCCAGTTGGGAGACAGGGGAGGGTTCAATCAGGATGGCCAGGCATTCGCTTTGAAAGAAAGATCTAAGAGTGTAAAGCGGGCAGAGGATTCTGCCATGCCATTGCATCCCAATATTAACAAACAGGAGATCTTGAAGGTAGTTAGGGGACACCCAGAGCAGCATGACTCCTTGGTGAAATCTGACCTTCTTATGAGTCGGTTGGATCTTCTAAGTGAGCAGCTCCGGAAAACCAAGATGGGGGCGGGGGGCGACCGCAGACAGAAAGAATGAATTCCTTGCACAAAGTCCCCCAATTGGGCCCTTTGGAAGGTGATTGTCCTTTAATTCCGTGGGTGGGCAGACCATCAGCTGCGTCCACTCCAGTAGGGGGGGATAAACTAAAATTGGGGACGAACAATTCTGTAAGGTCTATTGGGGGGACAGGGCGGCTTCCCCTTCGGTCTTTCTGAATGCTCATTCAGCTAATTCTGTGGGACTAATTACAGCTGTCTCCCACTTGGGCAGTGGTCCGGTGACCCAGAGTTCGGCCCCCTTGGGGGGGGGGCGGCCGGCCCCAGGCAAGATGTTTTTGATCCTTTGGTGTGTGGGTCGGGTGACGCAGGCCACAGTCTCCCCATTGAGGGTGGTCGTATTCTGCCGGGAGTTTTTCCCTTCAAAGACAGAAGGAAAGCCAAGGAGCGAAGGAAGTTATCTTCGTAAGGGGGGTGGCTCGGGGGCTCCTTCATGGGGGGAGCCGGTGGGAGTGCCGGGTGTGTGCAGAGGTGGAGTCCAGGATAAGTGGTCTTTTCTCACTTGGAATTTAGCGGGGTGGTCATCGCGCTGTCTTGAGGGGGACTTTTTACCTTTTTTGGAGAGGTTCGATATTCTTTTTCTCCAAGAGACATGGGTGGTGAGGGCCTCTGATGTCATAAAACTTACTGGTTTTGATAGCTTTTGTATTGCGGCCACACAGTCTACTAGGGGGGGTAGATCTAGTGCGGGCCTGGCAATGTTGGTTGTTCAGAATAGGGGGCTTAAGGTGAGGTCCTTGGTAAGGTATAAGTCCAACTTTATGCTAATTCATATTATGTGCCTTAATGGGACTGAAATGATTGTAGGAAAAGTGTATGTTCCACTTGCGAATTCATCATATTTCTTGGAAGAGATTTGGTGGGTAATGTCCAATTTAATTTTAAGGGCAATGTGTGATTTTCCGGATGCTTTTCTGCTTATAGCTGGTGACTTTAACACTAGACTGGGGAATCCTGCTGGAAGATTGTTAGGGGTCCCCCTGGAGGAATCTTTATATTCCCCCCCTCTTCCTCCTCGCCGTTCACTAGACACAGTGGTGGGGCGTGGCAGTGAGGCTATGGTGAATTTTATACATCTGCTGGACCTTGTGATTGTTAATGGTCGTGTAGTTGGGGATTGGCAGGGTAACTATTCTTTCCATTCATATAAAGGATCCAGCCTCATCGACTATTTTTTTGGTTTCACGCCCTGTGTACAGAAGGATTTGGGGGCTTCAGGTGTTGCCTAGACTGGACACCCTTCATCTACCGATTTTGTTAGAATTGATATTATCAATGGGAAGGCCGGAGGACCCCCTTGCCAACTGAGGAGTCTGTTTCAGGGCCAACAGGGGGACTTTGTTACCAGATTGAAGGGTGTAGACGCTCTCTTGGATGCATTTGAGGGGTTTACCAACAATCCAGAGGTAGTGCTTTTGCAGGAGGGGCAAGGTTTGCAGCCCCCTGAAGTGGTGGGCCGATATAATGATCTGGTTAGTTTACTTGAATCACATTAACTGTGAAGGTCCCTATCAAAGAGAAGATCGTAAGTCAGGGGGCAAAGAAGCCCTGGTTTGACTCGGAGTGTAGGGCAGCTAGGTCTTCCCTTTGGTTATCAATGAAGAGGCTTAGAGCATTAGCCTTGCCCGAGACTCGGATCCAATTACAGTCTCATCGGAAATATTATAGGTCATTATTACAGGATAAAAAGTTGGCCTATCATAAGTCACTTTGGACGGATTTACAGTCAGCCACCGAAAAGAAGGACAGCGCCAAATTTTGGAAGTTAATTAGATCACTCCAATGGAAAGATATGGTGTCAAATTTACATGCTATTCCTATGCAGGACTGGGAACGTTACTACTCTCATTTATTTTCTAATGTTTCCTTAATTTGTGAACCTATACAATTAAACCTAAGTATTAGGTTCGAAAGCTGGGCTCCAGTAACAGCAGAGGAAGTTAAGCTGTTAATTGCCTCGCTTAAAGGGGGCAAAGCCCCGGGCCCGGATTATGTTCCGGTGTATTTAATTAAAGCGTATCCGGACTGGTGGGCTAAGCTATTAGCGCCCCTTTTTACAGCCATAAATGATTCAGGAGAGGTTCCGGGCTCTTGGCTCAGAAGTATATTAGTTCCCATATTCAAGAAGGGGGACTCTGCGATCTTGAGTAATTACCGACCAATCAGTCTCCTTAGCGCCATTGGGAAGCTTTATTCAAAATATCTGTTGGCTAGATTGAAAACTTGGATGTCTGAGACAGGCGCTATTGAACCTGAACAAATTGGCTTTTGTGAGGGCAGAGCTACCTCAGACCATATTCTCTTGCTCTCGGCTTTGATTAAGAGGCAGGTGAACCGGAAGGGGAGACTTTATTTATGCTTTGTGGACCTTGAGAAGGGCTTCGACTCAGTGAGTAGAGATTGTCTTTGGGCTGGGTTGAGAGCCTCCTCAATTGAACCCAGACTCCTCTATCTGATTATTAAGATTCATTCAGGGAATACCATGCAGGTGAGATTTGGGAGGCAGAGATCTCTCTCTAGGGAGTTTCCGGTGGAATGCGGGGTCCGACAGGGTTGTCTTTTGGCCCCGGACCTGTTCAATTTATTTGTGAACAGGGCAGTATCATATATGAAGGAGGTGGATGCCCATGCTCCATTAGTGAGGCAAACATGACTGCTGATGATCTTATATGCAGATGATACTGTTCTGTTATCCCAAACAAGGGTCGGGCTTAGGAGATTGCTCTGCCAATTTGGTGAGTTTTGCCATACAGAAATGCTCAGAATTAACTATGGGAAAACCAAAGTTCTGATAGCGGGAGCACAAAAGAGCAGAGCAGTGTCTGCCTGGAATATTAAAGTGATCTCCATAGAGCAGGTCTATGCCTTCAAATATTTGGGTTTTATATTATCTTCATCTACCTCTTGGAAGCCTCACGTGAACATGGTGAAAGCTCAGGCCAATAAATCGGCTGCCGTAATACTGAAATTTTATTTCGGCCAGGGGGGGAAACTGATTGAATCGGCCTTGAGGTTATTCAAGGCCAAGGTAATAAACAAAGCACTATATGTCGCTCCCATTTGGGCTCTGGAATCCCCGGAGAGGATGTAATCCATCCAAAATTGATTCCTGGCCTCTTTACTGGGTCTGCCGGGTGGCATCCCACAGGTGTTGATATGAGCTGAAACTGGGGTTCTGCCTGTTCATTTGCTGTTAGTACAGCTTCTTGCAAACTGGTGGGTAAAATTTCTGGTGTTGCCAGAAAAGGACGATTCTTTGCTGTGTATGGCCCAGAATGCAGGCCTATTAGATGTTTGGACTGCAGCGGTTGAAACAGAAATCCATAAAATGGGCTACTCTCGGCGGTGCTTTACATGGTGGGCCCGGGCAGGTTAGATTGAGAGACCAGATGCTCCAATCAGAAAGGGCCCTATTAGAGAGCCAGAAAGTCGTCCCTGAGTATATTCCATCCAACCTGGTCCACTCTTGCTGTGGGTATTTATTTTCCTGGATGAATGCAGCAAGGAGGGTGGCTTTTACTAGGTTGCACTGCAATTCTTTTCCCTCCTCTGTTTTGAATGGGCGTTTCAATGGTACCCCAATGGATTTGAGAATATGTGTACTATGTGACGGTGAGACTCCAGATACGGTGGCCCATATCCTATTAAAGTGTCCTTTTTTTGAAGGATTAAGATCAAGATACCTGGTTGGACTTGGGTTGGGGTCTGGCAAGACAGTCCCGAGGAAGTGGCTGAGTTCTAGCAACTCAGAAGAGACTAGGCGCGTGTCTGAGTTTGCTAGGAGGGTGCTACTACTGCATCAGAATTTTCTTGAGAATGCAGGGTATATGTCGACAGGGGACTGTGCAACTGTAAAGGACTATATGTAAAGAAGGTATAAGGCAGGCCTGGAGTTGCCTTTGAGAGGACGCCCTTGGGGGATATAAATTGTAATATGTTGGGAATCCTTATTTTATATGAGTGGGTTTGCTATGATTTTATTGAGACTGTGGTTGTTTTATGTTTATTGTGTGTTATTGCAGTAGTGTGCTGTATAACAAGCTAGGATGATGTTACTATATTCCTTGTCTGGCAACGACTGTGGTCATGCTTAATAAAGAATAAAGAAAAGATATTGTGCCATGCATATCAGGAAAGGTTGGTGATGGTTCCGTCCATTGTCTCTGATGTCATAATGAAGAGTTAGCTGAGTTGTTGACTTAACCATATTTGTTACATGCACCACTGATAGACCTTTGATCTGTTGCTGCTGCACCTCTTACCTCCCTTCCCACTGCAGGATCAATTCCTTTATTTATTTATCCCATCTCTTAGAAGAGGAAGGGGGTAGAGAGAGATCAGCAGATTCAACAACTCTTTCCTCACTTTGTGGGAGTCGAGGGCTCTTTTCCTTGGAGGAGGAGAGATGAACAGGACTCCAGGCAGGTTACAACATATTTAAAAATACTTACTCCCAGCCTCCACAAAACCCTTTCCTCCCTGCCAAATGCTTGACCAAATAAGTCTTTTATTGCCTCCAGAAAATGCTTAGACTTTTGGAAATATTTTGAATGTATTTTCTGCTGCCCAAGGTCACAGGATTATATATCTATTTCTCAAAACCGTGCTCACACAGGAAGAAAGTTTTAGGGGAAACCTCTGCTTTAGGAGCCAGTTTTCTTTGGCTTTGTCTGTGCTCCATCTTTTTGAAGTTACGGGCTTGGCCTACCTACACAACAAAATCTTCAGGTCTTTAGTTATTTAATGTTCACTAAGTACTAGGGGTGGGACTTGGTAGGAAATACAGGATACCGGTTTTACTGGATACCGGATCTCAGAATACCGGATTACCAGATTAAAACCGGTATACCGGTACCGGATTTTTTCCCATTGAAATCAATGGGCAATTTTCCCCATTGAAATCAATGGGAGACAAAAGTAAAACTGAAATTACCCGTAAATTGAAATTCAATGACAAGAAAAAAACACAACAAGTGAATCTAACTGCTAACCAACTAGTACCACCAGACCACACTTTGTGCCCAGTAGCCCCCACAGCCCCTAGTGGCCCCCATGGTCCACTACTATTTTTTTCTCTTTAAATTAAAAATAGGGTTTTTTTCAACAGCACTCAGAAGTCAAAGCCACTGTCAGGCCATCACACACAGTATCACTGGAACTGCCAGCCCAGTATTACACTACACTTTGTGCCCACAGCCCCCACGGCTTCCAGTAGCCTCCAATGGTCACCACTACTATAGTATTTTTTTCTTTAAGCAATAAGGTTTTTTCCACAGCGCTGCCACTCAGAAATCATCAGATCATACAATCACTATCACAGCAACTGCCAATAACAGAGACAGACTAAGACTACACATTGTGCCCAGCCAGTAGCCTGCATGGGCCAGCCCGAACAGCCACTACTAATATTTTTGTGTGTGTGTGAGAGTGAAGAGCCCTGCTGGGGCGTTCCATTCCAGGCTCCAAGGATGGAGTGCAATGGATTAACCCTGCTGGAGCGCTCCACTCCAGTGTGTGTGTGAGAGAGTGAAGGGCCCTTCTGGGGCATTCCATTCCAGGCTCTGAGGACAGAGTGCAATGGATTAGCCCTGCTGGGGAACTCCACTTCAGTGTGTGTGTGTGTGAGAGCAGAGCACGAAACAGCTCCAGAAAGAGCTGGCAATTATTTCCCCTGATAAATGACTCTTTGTCCTTCCTGGTGGAATGGGATCGAAGGAGGCAACTTGTGGGCCAGCAATATATGGGAATAAGTAGTAGTTTTCCTACTACTTTTCCTTGGTGGACCAGGATATCACCATGCTGCAGGTGCCATGCTGGCTGTGCAAACCAAGGCCACCTGATGCTCTGAGCTCATCAATGACACCGCTGACCAAACTGCAGGCTGATGTAATTGCCTGAATCTTGTCAGGATGTGCACAGGTGCAGGGGAGTGAAGGTAGCTGGAGAGGATATCCACTGGGGCTGGGCAATCACATCATGTCCCCCAGTCAAAGGTATCGCCCTCCAGGAACCCAAGAAGGGGAAGGTTAGTCTTGAGAAAGACCAACTGTTCCACTGTCTTTGGGTCCATTTTGGTGCGATGTCGGGTCACGATGTCTCCTGCCACACTGAACACCTGCTCTGAGGATACACTAGTAGGAGGACATGAGATGTATTGCACTGCTACCTTTGCAAGCGGGGGCCACACATGCATCTTCAAGGATCAGTAGGCCATGGGTTCGGTGGATACAAGGCATGGGAGCTCGGCAAGATATTGTGAAACATAGGTGTTTGCAATATCCTGTTGCTCCGGCTCACATGTAGGTCCTGCATCCTCCTCCATCCATTCCCCCAGCCCTGAAAGCGTCATGGAGGACTGGCCCCCACTTGCAACCCCGTCTTGGTATGAAGTCGACCACATTTCCTTGCAGTGCTACTCAACCTATGGGTTAAGAGGAAAATTGCTGCACTCGTTGTTCCCTTCATGAGCTACAGGGTCGAGCTTGTCAATGACGTGCGGCAGTATTGCCAAGTGCAGTGGTCCCCGCAGCATGCGGCAAGTTCTACTGCTCCTACAGCCACCCCTTTCAGCCAGCGGGGTCTATCCCTGCCTCCAGCCATAGCGGTAGCCGCACCAGCAGTAGGCTGAGCAGCCGCAGCATCCCTATTGCCAGCAGCAGCAGCTCTTATGTTCAGGCCACTCTGGGGAGCATGGGGCTGTCACAATAGGGCAAGCAGCATGGCTGAGGGCAGTGGTGGAGGTGGTGCCCAGGCAGAGTTACGCGAGGGAGTACGATGGCGCCTCAGCAGCAGTGGAGACCTACCTGAAGGAGGAGCCATACTTCGATCCCAGCAGTGATCCCTTGGCCTACTGGGCCGACAAGACCAACATGTGGCCGGCCCTGTCCAAAGTGGCCAAGGGTCTGTTGTCATGCCCACCAACCAGTGTCCACAGCGAGCGGGTGTTCTCCATGGTGGGGGACATTTGCTCCCTGCACTGCCTGAGACTGGGGGCCAAGCTAGTGGTGCAGTTGCTGTTCCTGAAGGTGAATCTTCTGCTTCTGGGATTCCCCGAGCTGCCCCTGGACATGGATTGATGGTGCAGTGGCACACGCCATCCCATGCCAGGGGCAGTCTTAGGATGGAGATCCTCCTCAATCTGGGCTGCTGCTGCTGTGCTGAGGTGCTGTCCCTCCCTCCCAATGCCCAGCACTTGCCCTGCCCCCCCTTCTCTCTCATATCACTAGATGGCCTTGGCCAGCTTATCTTACTGACCTCATGATGCAAGGTGGCATTGGGAAACTGCCAGCCAGCCTCTAGCTAGATGATCTTGGCCCACCTATGTGACTGGCTCTCTCTCTTGCACATTGCACAGTCTTCACCAACCTATCTGAGTGCGTTGTCAAAGTCCCAGCCTGTCTTCCCTACTACCTGTCATGCCACGCTACCTGTCTACCTGCCCGCCCAGGTTGCAAAGCTCAAACCCTGCCTCAGTCTGCCTGCCTTCTGCTCATGCCATGCTGCCTGCCCACCCGCCCAGGTGGCCTAGATCAAAGCCTGTCTCAGTCTGCCTGCCTTCTGCTCATGCCACGCTGCCTGTCCACCCTGTGGGAAAAGCTGAAACCCTGCCCAGGCCTGCTTGCCTCTCATGCCACAGTGCCTGTCTGCCAGCCCTGGCAACCCTGGGTGATTTTCCCCACTGGCCTGGTAATCCCACTGCTGCTGTCTGCTGGTCCATGGGTGCTCTGCCCTGGCCAATCCAAATGTGCCCACGCAATCCTGCTGCTTCTGCCATCTGCTGCTGTATGAGAGCTGTTCTCTGGCAAATCTTACCATCCTGGCTCCTACCATCCATGGGTGCTGCACACAGGCAAATCCTGCTTTGCTGTCTGCTGTGCTACGGGTACTGTGCCCTGGCAATCCAATGTCTGCCAATGCTGCCTCTGCTGTGCCACGGGTTTTGCTACTGGGCAATCCAATGTCTCCTGCTACTGCCAATACCGCCTCTGCTGTGCCACGGGTTCTGAGACCGGGCAATCCAATGTCTGCTACTGGGTGTCCACGTGATTCACCGGGCAAGGCTTGACCAATTGGCATTAGAGCTTCTTGAGTTCTGTTGCAGGCCAAGTCTGCAATGCCCATACGAGTGGGGGTGCTGCCCTGGCTGGGCTTCTTCTGCTGCTCCACCATGCCAGCCAGCCTGCAAGCAAGTTTCTCTTGGCTATTTCCTCACCTGCCTCAGTGATGATGCTGGATACCTCCTCTAAGTCCAAATAGCTGTCTGTGTCCAACAGGAGCAGAGCCGGCTGTCCCTGGGCCATGCTTTAGGTGAATAAGGACCCTCCACGTGGCAGCTGTCATTCCAATTCATCCAGAAGCTGCCACTCCTGTCCCAGGACCCACCCTCAGGGTTCTGGGGCCGTCATTCCGCTCTCACTGAGCTGTCATTCCACCACAACAAGAAACAGCCAGCCACTCCAGCCCCAGGACCCACCATCAGGGTTCTGGGGCATACGTTACAGGCATGGGGGGCTGTCCATCCATTTCATCTAGAAGCCAGCAACTCCAGCCCTAGGACCCACCCTCAGGGTTCTGGGCCCTACGTTACAGGCAGGTAAGAGGCCCAGCCAGGGCTTGGTGGCTGGCATGGCACCCATATGGGGCCGGGCATTGCAGACTGGCATCCTACTCACCAGATCTTAACCAGCTCTTCTACAAATTGGTCAAGTAGCCTTGCCTGGTGGTGATTCACGGGACCAGCCAGCCAGCCAGCCAGCTACCACCTGCCGTGATGGCGACTAGAAATGGAGAACCCAGCCAGCATAGAACGAGCAGAACTGGAGGCCTGCCAGCCTGCAATGCCTGGGCAACCCGGGGTGCCAAGCGCCAAGCCTTCCCGGTCTCTTCTGCTGCTATTTCTGGGTCTCTGATGGCCTGCCATGATGCCACGGGCACCCTTGGAGGTCTCTGGAGTGCCCCAAGCCTTGCGGCAGGTCCAAACTCCGCTGAAAATTCGGCGGGACTGAACGCTGCCGAACCAAATGACCGAACCAGAACTTGGTTCCCAAACCCCATTCTGTTCGCATCCGAACATCCGAACCCCATTCTGTTCGCACATTCCTAGAAATTAGTACAGAGAGGTAGGGGAGCAAGGTTGTGAAGAGCTTTATAGGTGAAGACTAGGAGCTTGTGCAGGATTTGTTCAGGAATGAGTTTATTACATATAGTCCTTCATCTCCATGGCTTACTACATACAATATATTGACAATCACACAGATTTAGACAGTACTGCAGGACACACACACACACACAAAAACAAACAAACAAACAGGATTTTATAACTATTTCCATTTTACTGTTTATCTTCTGGGTATGACCCATCATAAGCACACGTAGCACCTGCACCATTGTCATCCACTTAGCACTGAGTCCACCCGTATGTCACCCATCTGGGCCATCTTGTGGAGTACTTTCTGATGCTTCATCGTCTGGTCCAGCATATCAAAGGTGGCGTTCTGCCTGGTGGCTACCTCTTGCAGCAAGTGGTACTGCTGGGCACCCATCTGCACTTGTTTCCACAGGAGCTGAGTGCCCTTCATGCTCCTATGGATGTATCCACTAATCTTCCTGGCGATGTTAATGAAGCTGGAAATGGGACCACATCTGTCCTCTGCCAGGGCCCCTTTGACCACCAGTTGCAGTGTCTGTGCCACTGGTGAAGTGCCATCCCTCATGGCCCCCAGTATGTTACCCCCATTGCCAGTTACCAAGAAACCCTTGTTGATGGAGTGCTCCAACTATCCACCCATCCAGCATAGCATTTACCTTCTGCAGAATGTTCCTGGAAGAGTGGTTTTCATCCTTACCTGTGCCCCTGTCCCTGTCCTGAGGGTGCTCCTGCCCTTGTCATGGGTCCCCCAGAGCTATTATTATTATTATTATTATTATTATTATTATTATTATTATTATAAACATTTATATAGCGCCAGTCATGTGGCCTGGTGCTGTACAGAACATAGAATTAGACGTGGTCCCTGCCTGTGGCTTACAATCTAAAAGACAAAAAGGGGGGAGGGAGACAGGGAGAGGGTACAGTGGGAGAGACAGGGGAGAAGACAAACAAACATTCAAGCAGATGCGAAGTTTCAGGTGCTTGGCTTGGCTTGGTTTACAGAGAGGTTGGTGGCAGCAGTCAGCAGAGGAGGTGAAAGCTAATAGTGCTTTCACTGCTAATAGTGCTTTCACTTCCTTGTAAGTGACAGTGTGTGATGTAATGTACACAAGAGAAGATTCACAGAGCAGCACAGAGAGAAGAATCTATTGCCTAATGCCTATATGTAATCATATATAATATGTATAAATCTAATCTGTATAATCCTACAAATCTATATCAGTCTATATAATCCTGTCTAATCCTATGTAATCTATATAAATCTAAAATCCTATTGTGACAGGGTGGACCCTGGTCCAGGTAGTTCTCCTCAGGACCAGACCCTCCGAAACAGCCAGGTCCACCCCAGGAATTAGCTCCAAAATGTCAATTTATTCACCAATGCATTATTCTTCCACCGTGTACATATGTATAAACTTTAACCAAGTTCTATTCCCTGGGTTACCTCACAGTCCAGAATGAGCTACCCCCTCATACCAGCCCTGCTGACCTCTTACTCTAAAGACAGACCTTCCCTGGCTCAAGTCTCTCTTGCAGATGCCTTGGGCTCCTGGATCCATCAGGCAGGGCCCTCTTCACCCCTCCTTTGACTTCTGAACTGGCTTGGCCCAGGTGTGCCTCTGAGGTGCAGAGTTTGGTCTATTAAAGGGCCAGTATAACCCTACAATTCTATATCAACCAATCCAATCCAATAATCCTATAATTCCTATACATTTATATGATCTAATGTTTCTAATTTCTATCTAATCTCAGTATTTAACTATCTTCCATATAGCCATATTTTGTCTAGATCCTATAATATGTAGGGGGAAGGGGGGGGGACAAGTGGAAGGGGGAAAATTAATAAAAGAGAACACAGACTCAGAGAGGGAAAAGATTTCTAAATGAAAATCATAATCAAAAATTTAAATCAAAACAAAACACCTAAGTTCAAGCAAGGAGGAAGGAAACATGGGGATAAAGTGAGTGGAGTGGAATCGAAATCAGGGTGCAGAAGCACAACAGACACGAAGGGGAATCTGCCAGGTGCTTTGCACGGTGACAGAACTAGCAGCAGACATCAACAAACTGCAATGGGTTCAGAGGAGGGCGACAAGGTGGTCAGGAGTCTGCAAACCAAGTCCTGTGAGGAAAGGTTGAAGGTGCTGGGTATGTTTAGCCCTGAGAAGAGAAGACTAAGGGGAGACATGATAGTGATCTTCCACTACCTGAAGGGCTGTCACAGAGAGGATGCCCCTGAAGGCAAGACTAGAAATAACAGGCTCAAATTACAAGAAAGCAGATTTCAGTTAAACATTTTGAAAAACCTCCCGATGGTAGGAGCTGTTTGACAGTGGAACAAATTGCCTAGGGGGATGGTGGGCTTTCCTTCACTGGAGGATTACAAACAGAGGCTGGACAGCCATTTTTCGAGGATGCTGTAGCTGTGGATCTCCTGCAGCGAGCAGGGGGTTGGACTAGATGACCTCTGGGATTCCTTCCAACTCTATGATTCTGTGATTCAGACAAAAGCTGGCAGGCATTCCCAGGGGGTTATATAGACTCACTAGTGCCCTCTCCCCAGCTGATTGGCATCATGAATAGGAGTGTGGATTTAATTAAATTATTTAATTTATTTAAATCTATATGCCACCCATTCCTGAAGGCACAGGGTGGCTCACAATCATAAAAACATGAAAAATAATACATAATCCCCCCTAAAAAATAACAAAACCCCACAGCCCCATCACCAAATCCACCCAATCCCACCTTCCCATTCCCCACACCCAACCCCTCTCAGACCCCTACCCCCAAAGCACGCCTCCCAGATCCCTGCCAAATGCCTTTAAAAAAAAAAGTCTTACATCCACCCCGGAAGACACTCAGGCCCAGGCTCAAACGAATCTCATGGGAAAGGGGCAGCAACCAAGAATGCCTCCCTGTGAGCCCCTGTCATATGAACAAGGCTAACAGACGGTACCCACAGGGAGGCGCTCCCAGCCCATTGCAGGGGCCACAGTGGCACATGGAAGGACAGGTGGTCTTTCAGATATGTGGGGCCCAGACCATCTATGTTTTCTGTTTAACTAAAAAATAAAAAAATGTAATTTTAAGGTAAACCAAAAAGATAAATGAAATTAAAAACCAATGAAATTTCAAAATTTCATTTATGTTTTGCCTGACAGTGCCTGCAGTGAAGCTTTGTCAGGCAAAACAAACAGTGTATCAGTTCAAGACAGAGGGGAGGGGAAAAGGGAGGGAATGGGGAGAACACGATTGGCATCTCTGCTGACCATTTGGGATCACTAAGACATCATGCAGCAGCACTTGACACACACACACACACACACACATAATTCCTGTGACAGGGCTTCGTTCAGTGCTGCCAGAACTTAAGTAGCCAGCCAGGGACACTGGGGGGAAGGTAGTCTGAAAGCCATAGGCTGCACTGCAACAGCTGCTTTGTCTGCTAGCTTCAGAGCGACATTTGGCAGATTCTACTCCTCTGTTTCCAAATCAGACATATATACCCCCACCCAGTATTCAAAGTGGGATGGTTTAATTTCAGTTAGGCCAGATCCAGACTCAATTTAGCCTGTCAATTCACCAGCTTTATAACCGTGTAAACTATTTGCTAGCGAGCTTGAATTAGGCGTACATCACACTTTGAAATCATTACAGTCAGTTATCAATCATTACCAAGCGAGTTATTAATTAAAAGAAATCAAAAACATTAATGAATGTGGCCTAATATTAGGCATGACATACCTTCAAAAAGGTTTCCAAGTATTCTCATGTGTAATTGTGATGTGTGCACTTCCTCACTGCAGGGGCAGGGCAAGAAGTGTAATCAGCATGACGATGTCCCTTTCCCAACCATTGTTTTACATAATCTTCTTTTCTGTTCCTCTTCTACTAACTGTCAGTCACTTATGTGTTCGAAGTTTTTCATACCACTGATCCCTCATCCAGTAATCTGGAAAATAATCTTCCTCTTCATGGGGTGGGCATTCTGCTTGTGCGCTGGTGCTGGAACAAGCAATAGTCAACCCTCTGGAGAGATCCTATTACCTTTAGGCTACAAAGCGCCAAAGAAATTACTTGTGCTGCATATAATAGATATAGACGGACAAGAATCTTCAATGGACCTCTCCAGTTTCAGATTAGCGGAACATTACTTACCCATAAGAAACAGTTCTAGTGTTTATGCAAATTACCTTTCTAAGCTAGTATTGAAAGACCATAGAAGATTTTTTTACTAGGGCTAGACTAAACTGTTTGGAGTCTGCACTGTTGGAAGGGAGATTTAAAAGAATACCCTTAGCACAGCACCTCTGTCCCTGCCCTAAGGAGGAGGTGGAAACAGTTACCGATGTTCTGTTGAGTTGCCCATGCTACGAGGAAGCCCAGGTTAAATTATTGCTTCCACTTTTGAACAAAAATGAGGGCATAGCTGGGTTGGAATTGACTCAATTGCTGTTATCTGATAAGATTGCCTCTACAACCCTAAGGGTGGCCATTTTTTTTGTTTCAGCCAATAGGAGAAGGACAGTATTTTGACCATGTTTGGTATAAAGGGGTGACGATATACTAGTTCTTTTCAGAGCTATTTATTTTGTGGAATGTGTTTTCTCTCCTTTTTTCCCACCGTTATTACTGTAGTTATTTTGGTGTTTGTATTTTCCCCTCCCCCTATGAGAGCTTGGGTTATGTTATAATATGTTTTGATTTATTGGTTTATTGTATCTTATTTTATTCTTGCTATAGCTTGATTGCTTTGCAATAAACTTATTATTATTACACTAGTCAACCCTGTCTCTTCCACACTCACATTGTTTCTAGATTCCGTTACTTTTACATCTTTTAGTGCTTCTTCACTAAGGCAGGCATCAGGTTTAGGGTTTTTTTTGGCTTTCAGGACCCACTTGTTGCTGCCTCTGCACGGTGGAGCTGGGAGAGACAGGCACTGCAGGGGCAGACACTTGGAGAGACAGTGACAGCTTCCTCTTCTTCCAACATCTGAAGCTCCAAGGCCAACCTATTAAATGCTCTGCTTGGCTTAGGCCTTGGAGGAAGAGGAAGCTGTCTCTCCAAGTGTCTGCCTCTCTCAGCTCCACAAGCAGTTTGGCCTGGGCACGGCTGGACGATGGAAGTAGGTTAGTCTGCAGTGATGGGCAAGCCCAACAGAAGCTAATTCCATCCCAGCAGAGGCTATTTCCACCATCCAGCCTTGCCCAGGCCAGAGCTGTTTGTGGAGCTGGAAGAGGCAGGCACTTGGAGAGACAGCTTCCTCTTCCTCCAAGGCCTAAGCCCAGAAGAGCGTTTAATAGGCTCTGCTGAGCTTGGGGCTTCTGATGTGGGAGGAAGCTGTCTCTGTCTCTCTAGGTGTCTGCCCCTGCAGTTGTGGGGAAAAGGGGGGAAGGGGTAGGACAATTGGGGGTCTTTGCTGAGGGGCCAGGCAGAGACACACACACCCACTCGCTCGAGCAGTAGAAGGCAGCAAGGCTTTGGTTGGAAAACAAGCCCTCAGGTTGGAATAGGGCTACCAGGATGGTGAGTCCCCAGCCTGTATCATCATCGGGCACGGGGGCAATCACAGGCTTTGGTTGCTGCACACTTCTCCCAGGCACACGAGGAAAAGGGTAGGGGTTGGAACAGTGAGAAGCCTGAGGAGGGGGACGTGCAGAGGACCCGGGGGGGAAGCGGAGGGATAGGTCTCTTACTCGGGGGATACACCCAGGCAACAGTGCTCCCCCCAACGGGGATGGGTAACGCACTCACCTCAATGATCCTTTGCACAGCACTCACCCACTCACACACACACGCATGCTGCTCTCATGCTCTTCAATCACACACGATTAGGCAATGGCTTCCAAAGCTCCTAGCACCAGATACAATAGGGGGCCAGTCGCACGGGCACACCAGGCTCTGATCACCAGCAATGTGTGAGCTCCAGCAGCAGCCTTTTATCCCCGTCCCCCAGGGCATTGCTGGAGCCACGTAGAGCGGCGCAAGGGAGGGGGCGTGGCCAGCGGCAACGTGGTCTGTGTCTTAGCTCCTCCCCCTGGAGCGGCGGTGCGTTGTCTGGGCGGTTCGCCGCTGCATTGGTCTGGCAGGGGCGTGTCTTGCGGAGGTTTCCTGGGGGGGCTCAGAGCTATCGTGCTGGGGCCTGCGACGGGGGGTGTCGGAGGCTGGCTGCTGTGGCTTGCGGGGCCTTGCCTCCTTACAGCAGTGCCTGTCTCTCCCAGCTCCACAAATAGCTCTGGCCTGGGGAAGCCTAGATGGAGTAAATAGGACCCAGGTTATTTCCATCTAGTTAGCCTTGAAACAGATTCATCTTTCTACAACAGCTGAAGCCCCAAGCCCATCAGAGCCTATTTCCAGCTAGGCTTGCCCAAACAGGCATAAGCGTGAAACATTTCCTTAGTGACTTTTCTCAATACTGGTGTGACCCTGCTCTGTGTAACATACCGGGATGGTTTTACATTCATTGAAAAGAAGTGGGATGGTTTTAGGTCGACCTGAAAGGAAGTGGGATGGCATCCCACCCCACTTTGAGCACTGTCCCCACCCCAAAACCACTCATTTTTCACTCCAGAGCCTGCTGATCTTCTGCCCACCTTCAGCCTGCCACATTCTCTCTAATGGGTGGGGATCACTTAAGCATTAGAACCACTGATGAGAATGCCCGCACATTGCTGCTGTCACCTGTCTCAATGATTAGAGGCAGTACTAGGTAGAGAGCGCGAGGTGATGGAGGCCCTGTCTGGTCCATCTTTGTGCGGGGAGTTTCAGGAAGTGACGGTGGCTGATGCAGTGGATGTCTTGGGGTCTGTGAGAACCACCTGTTGTGAACTTGATCTATACTCATCCTGGTTGGTGAAAGCCTCCAGGGATACGTTGGGGACGGTGCTGGCGAGGGTGGTTAATGTGTCCTTGCAGCAGGGGAGGTTGTCGCCCAGCCTCAAGGAGGTTGTGATGCTCCCCCTGCTGAAGAAACCATTGTTTGATGTGGATGCACTCGCCAGCTACCGACCTGTCTCTAACCTTCCCTTTTTAGGGAAGGTTATTGAATGGGCGGTGGCGATCCAGCTCCAGGTGCATCTAGACAGCATTGGTTTCCTGGACCCTTTTCAATCTGGGTTCTGCCCTGGCTATGACACCGAGACGGCATTGATGACCTTGGTTGACGATCTCCGCCGAGAGATGGACGCAGGACATTTGACATTTCTTGTCCTGCTAGATCTCTCGGCCGCTTTTGACACCATGGACCATGGGCTGTTGTTGAGGCGGCTGCGTGACCGGGGTGGGGGTGGGGGCTGGACGGGACCGTTCTTGAATGGTTCTGCTCATTCCTCTCAGGGAGAAGCCAGCGGGTAGTGCTGGGAGCTGAAACATCTAGCCCCGTTGTCTGTCCTGCGGCGTTCTGCAGGGCTCTATTCTGTCTCCATTATTATTTAATGTTTATATGCAGCCCTTGGGGGA
>QEPC01005778.1:1127315-1158691 GCA_003113815.1 Sphenodon punctatus
CTCCAATACCCCCCTTCCCCATACATTCCCCACCACCAAGCCAAAATAACCCCCCCACATATACAATATAGACCACTCACACACCCCCGATTCCCTAACACAAAACCTCTTGATACAAACACAGAGCCCTCCACCCCCAACCCCCCTGTTTTAATTGTTAAGATTTTTATGACTGTTTTAAATATTTTAAATGTTGTTTTATCTGAAATTTGTTAGCCGCCCCAAGCTGTTTGCAGGAGGGGCGGGGTAAAAATGTATTAAATAAATAAATACAAATAAAAATAAAAATGAGAGAGAGAGAGAGACTGGGCACTGTGCCCACAGGGGAAGTCACCTAATGATGACAATAGAGACACAGTAGTATAGTGATATTTTTTATTGGTCCAACTCCAGTTGGTAGAGGGATGCAAGCTTTCATACCTCACAGGGTCTTCATCAGGCAAATCAGTAGTTAGAATTGCAGACTGAGCAAAGCAGTGCAGATATATGTGGTGACTGGAAACAATAGCAAAGGGAGGGGTGTAGAAGGTGAGAATGAGACTCGGGGAAGAAGTCCACATTTCAAAATGGAATACAACAAGGTGGGGAGAGTAAGAACTTTGGATAGTAAGTAAACCTAAAGATTCCTGTAGCTGTAGACAGTCATTAGACTCATAAAACTCTGTAATGGCCTGTGAAAGCCAAGTCCAAATTGAGTCAATTGTACTTTGAATCTAGTAGAGCTATGAATGTTTGTTCTCAGGCTTGCCTAGGTTTCCTTTTAAGACCAGGACAGAGAGGTCGGAGATAGAGTGGTCCGTTTGTGAGGAGTGCTGCCAACAGTTGAATCTGCGCTCTTGGCCATGATCTTTTTTCTGTGTGAGTTCATGCGTTTGTGCAAGGGTTGGTGCATTTCACCTACATAGTTCCCACGGGGGCATTTAGTGCACAGAATGAGGTATACCGGATTTTTAGATATGCAGTTGTAGGTCCCTTGTTTTCTGAGTACATTTCCATGGGATGTCTGGATGCTGTTTACAGTAGAGATCTGAAGACTTGTTTTTAAATCTCCTGTTCTAGTAGGGTCTTGTTCCTGTAGGGGTGGGGGTGTCCTGGGTGGTGGGGAGATTGTTCCAGATAATTAGCTGATAGAAATTGGGGCGGTAGATTGAAAGCCATAAGAGGGGGCTCAGGAAAGATTTCTTTCAGAGTTTGATCCTATCCAGTATAGGCTGCAGTTCTTTGATGCTGTTACATATGTGAGTTGGGTTGGTAGGTAACAGCTAAAGGTGTGTGGTTGGAGGGCTCCTTTTTGTAATGTAGCAGGTTCTCTCGACGTATTTGGGTAGTCTGTTCTATTATACAGTCCACTTCTCTGATAGAGTGTCCTTGTTGGGTGAAAGCAGATTTTAGTGTGGCAAAGGAAGTATCACCTTGTTGAAGCAGGGTATACCTCAGATTTAAAAAATCTACATAGTGGGAAGAGTAAGAGCTGCTGATAGTAAGTAAGCTTAAAGGTTCCTGTAGCTGTAGACAGTCATTAGACTTACAAATGAGACTAATGCCTATATTTGGAACCAACATGGCAACCTTACTTTCTCTACACCTAACGAATAGGACACTTAACAGTTCACAGTCACATTTTGGGGATGGGAAAGTGTCAGAGAGCCAACTTAAAACTGCTATTTTGGCAAATGGATGCCATGCAAGTGAATGTCCATTAAAATGAATGAAATGAATAACCCTGCCCATTGAAATGAATGGAAAATTAAAATTTTAAACATAAACAAAATAAAAACAATGAAAAATGAAACAGAAAAAAATTCAGACATAAACAAAATGAAATCGAATATGTTCCCTCCTGCACATCCCTAACTGTGAAGTTGCTGGCAGCATTAAAGAAAGACCTGTCCCAGGGGTTCTTTGTGTCTGTCAAGGTGCTGCCTGATGTGTTTGTGTTCCCAATGTCAATTGGCCAGGGGGGATGCCAATCATGTCTCCTCACTGCTCTCCCCTCCCTTCTGTCTTGTGCCTTCCCTGGAGTACTTCTCAGCTATATATATAGCAGGCTGTATAAAGTCCAATGGGAGCAAAATGAACAATTTCTTTCAAACGACTTTTGACTGAAATGAACTTCATTTAAGTTGACCTCGTAATGAAAATGAATACAGAAAAAGTAACTTTCATTACAGATTTTACATGTATATGAGCCTAATACACAGCACACTTTCATCTTCACGTAACAGATTACCTGTGCCAATTTTATAAAATTAAATTTATTCAGTATCATGAATTTTATCAACATGACTTAGATCCTCATAATAAGTTGCCTTTATAAATGGCTTTCTTCTGGCAATCTATTAGTTTCTTTTTAAAAAAATAAATAGCTAATTTATTTATTTATTTTATTTTATTTAAAAGATTTATACCCCACCCCTCCTGCCAGGCAGCCCGGGGCGGCTAACAAAATCAAAATCAATAAAATAAAATAAAACATATAAAAACTTCATATAACAATAGTAAAAATAGTAGTAGTAGTAGATTTTATTGTTTTGACCATAGGTCGTAACAAATAAAATACAAAATACCAGTAACCTACTGAATAAAATCTCAAAACACATCAACTTTAGTAGACTGAAGTTAAAGCCTTCTCCTACTATATAACAATTACAAGTAAAAACAAATATTTAATGAATTTATAATACACACACAAGGCATAAAGCATGAAATAACTAGCAAGGTCAAATTAATTAGACCCTAATCTAGGGTCTAAATTAACCAAGGTTTTTCCATAGAGTTGGCCCGGTTTCTCCCAGAGCCCAGGAAGAAGACTCTTGACCCCAAGGTTAACCAATAATAACTAAATAAAACCTGCCTTACCCTTCTTGGGGCTTGTGGCGGCAACACTTGACCCCTGGGGGAGGGCATATGTTAAAAAAGGGGAAGCCTTACCCTTCCCGGGGCTTATGTCGGCGGCACTTGACCCCTGATAAAATGTTCTTTGTTAACCATAGGCAATGTACACATACAAGAAACAGAGTACATCAAGGCAAGAAATCAAGTTAAACCATCAGGTGAAAAGTCCACAATTATAATATATATATATATATATATACAAAGTTATATACTACCATGGGCAGGGGATTTACTACATTGTTTAAAGAGGAGAACATTTGCACAAAATGCTGCCACTGCATTTGAGCGGGGGGAACCATTCCCATCAAGCAGACAGTGAAATATGCGATCATCATTCCACCCCTTCCTCATCTTATCAATAAAGGGGCCAATGTATTTGTCCCTTAAATGACTAAGCGCAGGGCAGGAAAAAATTATGTGCTTTTCTGTTTCTGGAACTGCCATGTCACAGTGATTGCACAGATGGTCGGCCTTCAGGATTCCATAAAATCTGCCCTCTAAGTACGCTGAGGGAAAGATGTTGCAGCCCATCAAAGTTAAGGCTCTTCTATAGCAGCAAGATGTCCAATTAACTAAGTAGGGCGGAGGAGAGTTGAATGTCCTAATGTGGTGATAGCTGGGAGCAGTCCTTTGGGCTGTTATTAAGGAGTTCTCATTCCGGAATTCTTGATCAGAGATTCTAAGTGTTATTAATTTCGCGGTGGCCTTATAGCCCAAGGGGAGCAAAACCTCCCTTGAAAAGCCCAATTTGGCTACTTCGGTCTCCGCGAAACGCCCCCAAGGGTCCGTTCCGCTTGTGGCAGGGATAAAAGACAAAAGAGATTCGGGCGTGGATGGAAAAACTATCAGTTTCAGCCACAGTTTTAAAGTGGCTGTCAGGGCTAAAGATTTAATTGATGATACGCCTGACTCTGCTCTCAACATGGCCAAAGGTACACCATTTGAGACTCCCAATATTATATGTAAAAAGGAGTTCTGGGGGCCCTCCAGCTGATCCAAAAATGAATCTCCCCATACTGCCACCGCGTACAAAAGTTGCGGGATCACTTTTGCCTTGAATAGCTATAGGGCTGGACCTATAAGTTTGCCCCCCTGAGGAAACTGGAGATTGAGCTAGTAGTTTTCCGGGCCTGAGCCATTGCGGCTCTGAAGTGCGAGGTCCAATTGCCAAAAACCGAAAAAAACAGCCCTAAATACTTAAAGGTTTGAACCTGCTCAATTATGTTGTTGTCCATACGCCAGGTATATTGACAGCGGTGCGAACCAACAACTAAAACCTTTGTTTTAGTGTGGTTAATTATCAAGTTTTCTTGTTTGCAGTACAACGCCAACCTCAGGATGCTTCTGCGCAGGCCTATCTGGGTTAAGGACAGGAGGACCGTATCATCGGCATATAACATTATAGAGAGCCGACGCTCTCCCAGTTTAGGAGAGTGTGTATTGTGCCCGGCCATGAAAGGAACCAAACCATTGACATAAAAATTAAAGAGGGCTGGAATCAGTATACATCCCTTGTGCACCCCCCTAGCCTGGGGAATCTCCTCCATTAAAGGTTTGCCCAGTACCGGGCGAACCTGAATCAAATTGCCTTGATGTAACTTAATCAGAAGAAAAAGAAGGTGCCCGTTCACTGTTGTTCTGCTAAACTTCAGCCATAGGCGCTCCCTATCAATGGTATCAAAGGCGGCCTTCAAATCAATAAAACAAAGATATAGTGAACCTTTCTGTGGGGCTTTAGTGTATTTTCTTATTAGGTGTCTTAACACAAATGCATGGTCCTGAGTAGATTGCCCCTCCTGGAAACCTGCTTGCTCTGGGAATAAAACTTTCTCAAGAGCAAACCAATTCTGTAATCTAATCAGCAAATACTTGGCATACAACTTCCCTATAACAGACAAAAGATTAATTGGTTTGTAATTTGTGGGCAAATTAGGGTCCCCTTTTTTATAGATTGGGATTACCACGCTTTTGAGCCAAGATTTTGGAATAGTCCCCGTTGTATTTATCTGTGTGAACAAAGGGGCCAACAAGGAGGCTCACCAGGAAGATTTGTGTTTCAGGACAGTAAAAATAGTAAAAACGAGGAGAAAAAACACCCAACCCCCCCTCCGACCCACCACCCCATCCACCCTCACCCTTTTCCCTCACCAAACGCCTGATGGAACAGCCAGGTCTTACAATTCCTACGGAAAACCGGGAGGTCCGGGGCCAGACTGGTCCCCACTGGGAGGGAATTCCAGAGTAATCAATTGTAATAAGTGTCTTGCAAGATAGTAGGCCCATTTTACAGAGGTATTAGCTAAATCACAGAAGCTTTATGTGACTTAATCCAAAATCACACAGTGAATCGCAGATGAAACTGGGAATAAAACTTCAGTATCTCTGGGAAAGCCTTGATTTTGCAATCCTAAAGTAATTTAGTAGGCTATGAAATGATTAATTTTGATAGCATATTTCTAATTGTTGGCATCCAAAAATCCTCAGTAGGAGACACAACATGCAAAAAAGTTTTAGGTATATGTGGGGAAGGTCTTTAACTACTTTAACTACTTTAACTACTCTTACACTACTTTAAATAACACATTCTTCCTATTATTCTCGTTGAGTGTTCTTAGACAGATGTGGAGCCTTGCCTCCACTGGAGCTGCTCCAGGGGCACACGCTGTGTACCCCCACATCTGCTTGCTTCCAGCCCTGCCTCTGTCTGCAACAGATGTACCAGTGGTTTTCCCGGGTTGTGATCTGCCTGTGCAGCATCCTCCTGTACCATACAGTTGCAGACACTTTCCCAATGCGCTAGGTTGGCATCTGCAGCTCCATGGTAATGAATGGGGCAAGGGATGGCTGGGTGTGGAGTTGCACCGTGGGTCCGCCCAACAGCAACGTCTCATTGGCCGTTGCTCCAGGTTTGGCTGGCCTGCTCCAAGTGGCATGCTCTGGGGTTTTCCCCCAGTGGGGCTTCTCCAGAGTGACCACAGCCTGCTCCGCTTTGAGCATCTGCTGGGTGGCTTTACAGAGATCGGCCAACCCAGGGATTAAGAGGGCTGGCACGTGCAGAAAGCAGAGCTGCTGCCCGCCTGTTAACACCCTTTGTGTCTCTTGCCACCAGTTTCATGGCAAAATACAGTGCATTTCATGGTGAAGTACAGTGGGGGGGATGGGTGTGCGCCAGTGGTGGGTGGAGGTGGGTGTACTCCCTTTCCCATGGGCGTGCACACATCTCCACCCACCTCCACCCATGGAGTCTCCTCTGTTTTTCTCGATGGCTCCGTGGGTGGGTGATGGGTGGAGATGGGTGTGTGCCAGGAGTGCACAGGTACCCCCACCCACCGCCCATGGAGTTTCTGTGGGCAGTCACCAATCTCCCCATCCACCACCACGGCATGGGCAAGGATGCCCCCCCACGGCACAGCTGGCTGCACACCTAGCAGGGGGTGGGGGGCAGCATCTGTGCAAAAATGGCCATAGTAAAGGTACCATTTTAAGGTACAGGTATATTAGTGTCGAGGAATAATTTATACTTACAAACTGCTGTTGGTGAAAACTGTCAGAGTTTCTTTATTGATCTCAAAGCTCAGAGAGAGAGAGAGAGAGCAGAACTGAAACCATGCAAGGATCCAGACTGGTCTGCTGGTTTGCAGATTACATAGGTATTTTATAGGTTACAGTTCAAGCAGATAGATACAGACATGTCACTCAAAAGCTACATCATACAAATGTAAAAGGTTACAGCAATTGTTTACTTATTCAGCAAGTTATACTGAAAACAATATAGCTAGAATGTTTATGAAGCAAGGTGTCTAAACAAACTCAATTAACTGAAAACATCTACATGGTCGCTGTTTGCTATCTGCTGTAGGGAGGAACAGTGTGAAACTGCTTTCCAGACCTTGCACAGTGAAACAAAGACTAAACTAACCTAATAATTATATTTTCCTAACAGGCTAGAGTTCATTTCAGTAAAGAATTATTTTTACCCAGCTTCCATCTGTCTTCCATTTTACTCTGGTTATATGTAGTTTAATTTCCATAGGGTCCTGTCATGGGAAGGTGAGGGTAGGAAAGCTCAGGAAGGTATCTAGGGGGAAAAAGAGGTACACTGGCCAAGCTTCTCTCCACACGATTACCCGGGGTTGGTAAGAAATCCCTCAAGGTCTTGTTTGGGCTTTCCTCCCAGCTTAGGAGGCAACCCGACTCATCATGGGGAAGGAGAGAACCCAATTGCCAGAAAGGACAATGGAAGGAAAGAGAGAACTGAGGCAACGTAAATCCTTGAAGGACTCTTACGTCTTCCCAAATTCGCAACGGGGACCAGGACACCGTGGGAGGGGGGAGGGGAAAAGGGGTGTGTGCAAGGGGATGTAACCAGGAGGTGGGGGTGTGAGGGAGGAAGGACACACAAGGGAACAAACAGCGGATGGGGCTTGCACTCTAGGACTTAGGTAGGGGGTACTCAAGCTTACCGTGGGGAGTTCTGAGGGGTAAACCACTCTCTCGCACAGTCACACGCTCCAAAACAAAAGACAAGGGATTGGGGCAAGGATAAGCTAGGAAGGTTCAGTCACGTGTTCTCCGCACTCTGTCACCAATTCGCTTGAATCACTCAAGAACAAGAAGCAAGGGGCCAGTCTCTCAATGCTGATTACCGGCAAGGAAGGAGAGTAATACTGCTGCCTTTATAGCCCTAGCATCCCATGTGACCATGCGGGGGAAGGGGAGGAGGTGAAGGGGAGGAGAAAGCGGTGGAGCCCTACTCCCATCGGCCTCTCACTTGTTGCGTCGTCCCACTAGGCGTGCACTGTGCCTAGGCCGGGTTTGTTTTCCGTTCACTCCGGGGCTGGGAGAAGCCGGCCCCGCCCCTCTGTTTCTATCCGGGGACCCGGATTTGCTGCGCCGAGCGGCTCTTGTCCTTCTAGCGGCACGCAGTGCCTCGCGGTGAGTTACAGGTCCATTATAAAAATCACATTAGAAATGTCCAAATAGTCATGACTTGGGGATTGAAAGGTCCAGTATGAGACCCTGGGTGTCTCCAAATGCGCTGCTGTGGCCTGATGCGGTGGGCAACTGCAGCCACTGCACTGCAGGGCCAGAGCGGGGAGCTGGGAAGATGAGCACCGTCCTCCCTCATGGGGTAGCCAGGCCACTGCTGGAGATCCTGCCATGGCCGGGGCAGGCTGAGGTACCCAGCTATGTCCTGCCTTCCTCCCCGGGTCCAAGAAAATCCCCACCCCAGCCGTAACATGGCAGCAAGTGACAGGCGACAGCACCCGCCACTCAAAGCCCCACTGTGGAGCTTGCCGTACGGTAGGGCAGGAGGGGCCACAGCACATGGGCAACCACTCTTTGGGCAGTCTTTCTCCATATGAGGTAAGGCTGCTACACGATGTGTCTGGTTTTTTCCCTGAGGACGCAGCATGTAGCAGCCAGCTGCTACATCTAGTGGGAGCCAGTCACATGATGTATTACATTGCAAGGTCCAGCTGCCCAGACTGGGTTAAGGCTCCCCAAGGCATGGTAGCCTTCCCAGAGTGTCTTGTGTGGCTACACCTTGTACTACCAAACCAAGGATAAAATCTCTTCACCACCAAGTCAGGGGAAGTTCACATTTGTCTGTTCATACACTTATATATTCAGAATCCTCACTTATTATATAATAGAAATTTGATTTTGTACCTATGTAAGAGCAGTGAGTGGGTTGAGTGGGGGCGGGGGGGGGGAAGATCTGTTGTATACTGACATCGACAGTAACTTAGATCACATTGACATCACATCAGAACAATGTTTTATAGCCTCTGCCAATTTAAAAATCAAATTGATGTTAGATCTGTATAGAACAACATTTTTGACTGACAGGGAAGGCTGTTATACATGGATAGCACATCGCATCCATATATAACAAGGTTTTTGACTGACAGCTTAACAATAGTACAATTTCAATTCCATATATTCTAAATGGTTATAGTTGGAGTAGAAAACATTTTTTCATAAGCTGTATATAGAGAGTCTTATTTTTTACAAAAACATTTGAGAAGATAGTTTTTTTAAATCTTAGAGATGGTGACCATCTGCTGCTTGTGGCCAGTGTCCAGAAACATTGTTGTGAAAAATGATGCTGTGGAATATATTGGTTACTTAGCTCCCAGAGGAAGATTTGTCTCCCTTCTTAGCAGAATGAACACTCTTAAGGGAAGTGATAGGACTAGTTCCCTGCCAACGAATATTTTTGCCTTTTTATAACCCCTTTTCAGCTTTGCATTGCTCTGCATCACTTTAAAACTCTAGTTTTAATTTTTGAAAAGTTATTATTTAAAATAGCTCTTTAATACAGTTCTGTGTTGCAGTAAACAAACAGGTCCCTCATTTTAATGTCTTGTGGGGGTGTGATGGAAAGGGCAAGTGGAGATGTGGAAGGTCTTACTGATAATTGGCTTTTCACTGCCTTGTCTCTGTTTTTGTCCCTTTCTCCATTGAACTTCTTATCACTATTACATTGCGATAGGAATGATTAGTTTTTAGTCTGACTTATCCGTGATCCACATGTAGCCCCCTTAGAGTAGGGACTTTCAGCTTGTGCTACGAGTACCAGAAGGGAGGGTGGAGGTTTAAGCAGTCCCTCCTTTCCTTTCACTGACACCTGTCAGTCACTCTCTGTGAAGCCGGTAGAACAAAACAGAGCACTTATGAGAACGTAAAAAGTGCCATATTGAGACAGACCAATGTTCTACCGAGCCCAGCACCTGTTTCAGACAGTGGCCAATCTCAGTCACTGGAAGAAGTGACAACAGGTCACAATTGGATGATCCATTCCCTGCTGTTCACTCCAAGCTCCCAAAAGTAAGAGGTTACATTTGCCAAACCTACCTGGCTAATAGCTGCTAATGGACCTGTCCTCCGGAAACGTATACAATCCTTTCTTACACCCAACTATACTACTGGCCTTGATCACATCTTCTGGTAACAAATTCCACAACTTAATTGTGCGTTGAGTGAAAAAATACTTTGTTTAAAATCTGCTACTTGTTAGTTTCATGGAGTGTCCCCTAGCTCTAGTACTATTTGAGAGGGTAAATAACCACTTTGGAGGGCCAATGAGGGGGCAGTGGTGGAAAAAGCCCTAACCTCTATGTGTGAAGGGGAAAGCCTAAGACAGAGCTCTGCTTTGACTGTTTCTGCTGCCATTGTGTCTGGTTGTCCTTCCATGTAGCAGAAGTCAGAGGAGGGACACCAGTAGGGTGGGGTTCATACTTATCTGTGTGTGTGCACGCATGTGTGCGTCCCCATCCCTGAGGAGAACCTCCTTTGCTCCACTCTGCCAGATCCAGACAAAGTTAAGGACTGAGGGCAGGTTTATCTCCTCCAGGAAGGCTGGCCTGCTCTCTCCTGGCCTGTCTATCCTGACAGAATTCAAGAAATCCTAAAAGGGATTGTAAGTAACCTCTGATGGGGTTACACTTAGTGAATTCAACTTGTTGGGGATCCCCATCCTGCCCGCATTGAACTACTGGTCCATAGCCACTCCCATCCCATTGGAGACATCCCAAGATTGAAGGGGGTGGGGACGTACACTCTGTTACAAGCCTATATAGTGGATGTAGGGGATCTGTACTGTTAGCCTTGCATTGGAAAAGAAGAATGTGTAAATTACTGTTATGCTCCTTTTTGTCTCCAAATGGAGATGCCATTTTGGAAGAGGACAGCTGTTCTGTGCATGTGTGGGTGTCATTTTGGATTAGGGTTGCACATGTGCAGAATGGCCTCAGTGGCCATTTTGCGCATGTGTGCTGCGCTGTTGCCCATCCGGCGGCATTTTCAAGCTCTGGCAGACCTAGAAGATAAGAAAAAGAAAGAGAAGGTCTGGCTGCCTGGCAGAGGAGCTACCTCTGCTGCCAGTGGCTGGGCCTCCTCTGCTGCTGGCTGGTGGCAGGAGCTGGCTCTGCTGCCAGGCGGCTGGGCCTTCTCTGCCACCCTGCAGTGGTGAAGGCCCGGTGGCCGGTGAAGCTGGCTCCTGACACCAGTCAGTAGTGGAGGAGGCCTGACTGCTGGTAACAGAGCTGGTGACCCAGCCGCTGGCCGTGACCCCCACCATCTGGACCAGCAGCAGTAAGTAAAATACAGGGACACCAGGGGTTGGGGGTGGGTAAAGGTGGGCCCTAGTGGGTGGGGTTATCAGGGGTAATGAATCCCCACCCCTAACCTCCAAGACTGGGAGTGGGGTGGGGTAGTGGAGGAGGTTTCCCTCTCTTCCTATTGACTTCAGTGGGAACAGAAGATCTGAGAATTGTGATCCGAGGGGCCCAATTATTGGATCGCTCAGTTTTAACCGAAAGAGCCACTTTTGGCCTCTTTTGGTTAAAACCGAAAGTCCCATCCCGTTTGCGCATTTTGCTTTTAGCTAAGGCTTTTAGACGTGCATGGCGAACATGCTGCCTAAAATCACGCTGCGTGTAAATATGCTACATGTGGGATTTAGACATGACATTTCATGCATTAAAGCCGGTTGTGTGATCTTTTAAAGCCGCAAATTAATACCTCGTTGTTGAGGCATTTAATTCACGGCTTTAAAAGAATGCGTGACTGGCTTTAACGTGCAAAATGTCACGTCTAAATCCCACACGCGGCATATTTACATGCAGTGTAATTTAATGCAGTGTGATCGCTGCGCACGTCTAAAGGTGGCCTAAGCTGCTTTTTGTTCATTGTATTCCTCAGGAAAATTCTGGCAGTAGGGCAAAGTCATGGGACATTCTGAAGCTAGCCTAATGTTGGAGCTAAACCGAAACAGCAGCATCTGCTGCAGAGGCTGCACTGAGAACTTGTGAGCTGCTATCTGTTAGAAGAAGGGGGTCTTTTTCTCCCACCAGCCTCAGCACACAGCCCTACCATACCGTTCCTCAGCATGGGAACAACATGGGGCAGGAGTTCCTCCTAATTCCAAGAGACAGAGAGGAATTATGTTTACAGGTGATTTTCACCTGGAAAACACTCTGTCTTAGCACTTGATTTGCCTATTTCTAGATCCCCATTAATTTTATATAGAAAGATAGATTTGTTTTCTTTTTCAGGAATTCCTTGGGTTTTTTAATCCATTAAAATTTTATTTTATTTCTTCTCATTACATTTACAATATCTCAAATGGCTGTATGTAAATAAAAGCACGGTATAAAACCACACTCCATCATTTTAATGAGCATTATTCTATGGCACAAAAAGTTTTAGGAATCACAAACAATGATGACGGGGTACTCAAAGCTCAGAAGAACATAAGAACATTAAAAGGTGTCATACTAGGTCAGACCAGTAGTTGATTGTACCCAGCATCCTTTCTCACACAGGGGTCACCATTGGTGGCTTCAGAGAAGTATGCAACAGGCATCATAATGGAATGATCTATTCCCTGCTATTCTGTTCCAGCTCCTGAGCATCACAGGTTTCATCTACCAACCAACGTGACTAATAGCCATTACTGGACCTATCCTCCAAGAACTTATTCAATCCTTTTTAAAACTCAGCTATGCTACTGGCCTTGACCGCATCCTCTGGCAACCATTCCACAAGCTAATTGTGTGTTGTGTGAAAAAAATACTTTCTTTTCTTTGTTTTAAATCTGCTGCCATTTAGTTTCATGGAGTGTCTCCTAGGTCTAGTATTATTTGAGAAAGTAAATAACAGCTCTCTATTTACTTGTTCAACAGCACCCATGATTTTGTAAACTACTATCATGTATCTTCTCGGTATTCTCTTCTCTATGCTGAAGAGCCCTAACCTATCAAGCCTCTCCTCATATGGAGCCTGTTCCATACCATTTATCATTACTGTTGTATTTCTCCGTACCTTTTCCAGTTCTACTATATCTCTTTTAAGATGGAACAACCAGAACTGCATGCAATACTCAAGGTGTGGTTGCACCATAGATTTATTTCAGGGCATAAAGATATTTTTTCTTTAATTCTCTATCCCCTTCCAAATAATTCCTAACATTCTGTTTTCCTTCTTGACACGCTGAGCTGATGTTTTCAATGAACCACAGTTACTCCAAGATTCTTTTCCTGAGTGGTAATACCGATTTTAAAACCAGCATTGTGTATATATAGATAGGACTAGGAGTGGGACTTTCGGTTATAACTGAAACAGCCTTTAAAACAGAAAGATCAGAAAATCAGGCCATCTCAGTTCCCAATTTTTGGGAACTGGGAAGGGGAATCAGGGTCCATTCCTTGGCCTTGGAGAGTGGGGGTGGGTAACTTTGTCCCTAACATCCCCACCCCCGGGGCCCTGCATGTACTCACTGGTTTGCAGGCCTTAGAGGGTGTAGGTGGCTGTTGGACTCCTGGAGCTGCCATCTCTGTTGCTGGCAGAGCCAGGCCGCACCACCTCCACAGCTGGGTGACCCTTCTTCTCAGGATGCACTGCCAGTCAGAGCTCTGCTGCTGGGATGTTGGGTCATCTCTGTGCAGGTGCCTGTGAAGGTGATGCAGTCTCTCGTCAGTAGAGCTCTGACTGGCAGTGCAGCCTGGGAAGAAGGCTTGCCGGAGGCTGGCAGGCCTGCTGTCCAGGACACGCTGCCAGAGCTTCACAACTGGGAGGCTGGGCCACACTGGAGCCAGCTTGGGTGTGAGAAGCCTGCTCATGCAAGGAGTCATTTCACACATGTTGAGAAAGGCTGCCTTTTCCCAAAATGGCGCTGATGCAGCCAGTGCCATTTTGGAAATGGGCTGGACATGCGCAAAAGGTTCCCAGTGGCCATTTTCCATATGTGTGCTGGCAGCATGGCCTGAGAAGAAGTCCTGCCAAGCCCGCGGCCCAGCCTGGCTAGGCCTCCCAGTTGTGGGGCTCTGGCAGTGTGCTCTGGGAAGAAGACCTGCCAGGACCCAGCAGGCATTCTTCCCATGCTATGCTGCTGGTCAGAGCTCTGCTGCCGGGAGGCCATGCTGCCTCTGCAGCTGCCCACATGGAGGCATCCCAGCAGCAGAGCTCTGACCAGAAGCGCTTCCTGGAAAGAAGGGCCACCCAGTTGTGGAGGTGGCCCAGCCTGGCCCTGCTGGCAATGAAGACGGTGGCTCCTGGGCAGTCACCTCCAACCTCCAAGGTCTGTGGACTGGTAAATATATGCAGGACCCCACTGGGGTGAGAGCCAAAATGGTTCCCGTGAGTGGGGTGGAGTGTTAGCAATGCGAATCCTCACCCTCTGAGGCTGGGGGATGGGGGAGGTTGGGTTTTTCTGTTCTGAACCCCTGGGTTTTGGTTCTTCGATTCCCTTCCCATTGAAGTCAATGGGAAGAGAACTGAAACTGAACCAGGAACCAAACACCAGAAATCTAAAAATGGGGGTGGAGGAAAAAAAAATTCCCCATGTCCCACCTCTAGTTAGGACTGTTTTTCTCAAGCACTTGGTGCTTGTCAACACTGAATTTCATCAGGCTGTCTTCTCACTTTGCCCATTGTAGGCTGAAGTCACTGTTGGATTGTGCAACAGTCACAAGTAAAAGCCCATTGCAAGCCCTGCAAGCTTAATATGGGGCTTGTCCAGTCAGGGGATGAAACAGTTTTTTTCCCCTCCTTGTCTCCTCTCTTCTCTCTCTGTCCTCCATCTTGTTCCATGCAGTATGTACAGTACGGAAGCATGTCTTCTGAGCTCTTAGTAAAGTTCTGTTTTGAAGAAACTTCTACTGTGTGTTGTTCAGCAGAAAGCTAACTCTACAATAGGTTATGGGCCCAGGACATCTTCAAGGCAATATTGAAGACTAGAAGCAGCCCAGAAGGAGTGCAGACTGTGAAAGAAAACTCCAAGACAGAGAGGCCTACTGACTGTGAGTAAGAAGGTCTAAATCCCAGAAGGGGAAAGGGAGGGAAGCAAGTATGGCAAACAGCTCAGAGCTCAGACTTTCAGTAGGAAAGCTGAACAATGTAAACTACCAATTGTGGAAGTTTAAAGTGGAAATGCTGCTGTCTAAAGATGAGCTATGGGAGGTGATTACCATGAACAGACCAGCATCAAATCTTGAGGAATGGGATAAAAAGGATAGGTTAGCAAAGGCTACAATATGTTTATTGGTAGAAGATGACCAGCTAATCCATATAAGAAGTGAGACCACAGCAAGAGGTATGTGGATTGGTATTGCAAAACTTGCATGAGAGAACTAGTCTGAATAGCAAACTGTTTCTATTGAGGAAACTACAAAATGAGGCTTGGCAAAGAAAGTGAAATGCAGGAGCATATAAATGGCATGTTGGAAGTAGTGGCACAGCTGCACGGCATTGGAGAAGATATAAAGGACAGCCATGTGGTAGCCCTACTCCTCTGCAGCCTGCCTGAATCTCACAGTGCCCTCATCAATGCCCTGGAGACAAGGCCAGAGGCTGAATTGAAGCTGGAATTTGTTAAAGGTAGACTTGTGGATGAATTCCAGCACAGAAAGGAGAACCTGCAGAATGATCTAAAGCAGGGTAATGAGACTGCACTGACAACTTCAGACAAAGCTCCTAAGAGGGAAACCAGAGTATGCTTCAGATGCAAAAAGGAGGGACATTTAAAGAAAGACTGCTATATATGGAAAGCAGAACAGCAGAAACTGTCTCCCGGAACACCTAAACAGAGGGCTAAAGTCACAAAGAGCAACACAGTCGCTCAACAATGGAGTGGGTGCTTCAGAGCAACACAAGACAGCTCATCCCAAAATTGGTGTGTAGACTCCGTGGCAATGAGCCACATGACTAGCGATAAAGGATTCTTCACAGGGATGGATCTGAACAGTAAAGAAAGGATCTACCTTGCAGATGGGAGAAGCATCAACGTGGAAGGAATTGTACAAGGATTCCTGTACTGCAACCAGTCACAGGGAGGTATGCTGACCATACCCATGAAAGATGTGCTCTATGTGCCCAACTTAGAAGGGGGACACCTGTCCATGAGGAGCATGGCAGCTAGGAGGCTCACCATCCATTTCCAGGGAGACAAATGCACAATTCAAAGTGGGACAAAAGTACTGACCAGAGCCACTGCAGATAAGCACCTGTACCATCTGAGCACAGCGAAAGAACAGGTGAAGCTCACTGCTCACAAGCCACATGATGACTGCATCCACCTGTGTCATAGATGCATGGGACAGTGACATCCAGACAGCATCAAGGAAATGCACAGACAGCAGTTGACCAATGCACAGACAGCAGTTGACCAAAGACCTTAAGGTATCAAAGTACATCCAAGCAGAATGGAACAGCTGAAAGAAAAAACAGAATGCTAACTGAAATGGTTCGATACATGTTAACAGACTCTGGACTACCAGAAAGATACTGGGGTGAAGCAGCAGTTGCTGTTACCTACCTACAAAATTGGCTATATTCTAGAACAGTGAGAAAAACTCCATATAAACTGTGACATGGTAAAAAAAACTAGTGTGGGCCTCATCAGAGTATTTGGAAGTAAGACCTACGTATATATCCCAGAGGAGAAATGTACCAAGCTGTAAAACTGATCAGTGTAAGGCATTTTTTTAGGATACAGTGAGCATTCCAAAGGCTACAGGATCCTGGATCCATGCACAGGCAGAATAACCATTAGTAACAGCGTGACCTTTGTGGAAAACTCAAGTGACAGTGTGATGACTCTCCAAGGTCCAAGCGAAGGAGAACAATCAACCACGGACGAAACCACTGAAAGGGAGAAATCCTCTGAACAAGTAGTCAAAATCATCACAAACGTAACAGAAGTGCAGGAACAGACACAGCTGGCTGCTGATGCTGAGCCAAGGCAGTCAACGAGGTCTAACAAAGGTATTCCCCCCATTCGACTGTCCTACAAAGTCAGCACCAGTAAATTCTCAGAGCCAGCATCCTGGGAGGACATCTCGCAGATGTCAGAAGGGGAAGCAGAAAAATGGGTAAGAGCGGCTGAAGAAGAAGTAAAGTCCATGCAGGACAACGCAACGTGGACACTTACTCCACTGCCAGCAGGGAGAAAGACTTTAGGTTGTAAATAGACATTTAAAATAAAGTACAATGCGAAGGGAAATATTGAATGGTACAAGACCCGACTTCTCGTGAAAGGATACTCCCAGAAGTATGGAGAAGACTACAATGAAACATTTGCACCTGTAGTTAAGTGCACTACAATCAGAACATTGTTAAGTATAGCTGCTGGAAGAGGAATGCAAGTCAAGCATATGGACGTGAAAACAGCATTCCTAAATGGTGAGTTGAAGGAAGATTTTTACATGGACCAACCACCGGGGTTTGCAGACGCTGAAAGGCTAGATCTTGTATGCAAACTGCACAAAAGCATATATGGGCTTAAGCAGGCCGCCAGAGTGTGGAACACTAAAATAAACAAGGTGTTCATGAGGGAAAATTTTACCAGGAGCAAAGCAAATCCCTGCTTATACACAAAGAGACTAAGGGGCAGGTGCATCTTCATATTAATTTATGTCGATGACCTTATTGTATGCTTTGAGCAAGAAGGGGATGAGTGCAAAACAATGAGAGCTCTAAATCAGAACTTTGAAACTAAGGACTTGGGTAACATAATGCACTACCTTGGAATACAAATTGAAAGAGAAGTTGACGGAAGCTATCTTCTCAACCAAAGACAGGCAATAAAAGAGGTGACAGAAAGTTTCGGTATGGGGGGTGCGAAGGCAGCAAATACCCCTATGAAAACCAGCTACCCAAAGGAGATCAAAGAACCGAGCTTATTGTTGCCAGACAATAAACAATACAGAAAGGTGATAGGAAAGCTCTTGTACATTGCCACAATCACAAGGCCTGACATTGCGGTGGCAATAGGTATACTGTGCAGACAAGTCTCAGCCCCAACCCAAAGGGATTGGAACGCATTGAAGAGGGTCTTACGGTACCTGAAAGGGACTGTGCTCCTCAAGCTATGGCTCCCAGCAACCTCCCTGTCAGACCTGATAGGGTACGTGGGCGCAGATTGGGCTGGAGACCATTTGGACCAAAAATCTACCAGTGGATACCTATTTTTGCTTGGTGGAGGACCCATCAGCTGATGCAGTAGGAAACAAGCCTCTGTGATGCTTTCCTCGACGGAGGCAGAGTACGTGGCAACAGCACACACCAGCCAAGAAGTTATCTGGTTGCGACAGCTTCTGAAAGATCTGGGGCAAAAATTGGTCAAACCCCCGCCGATCCTGGAAGACAACCAAGGATGTATAGCATTGGCGCAAACAGAAAGAATAAACCCTAGAACCAAGCACATTGATGTAAAATACCATTTCCTGAAAAACAGGAACAAGGACTCATAGATCTGCAATACTGTCCTACAGAGGATATGACAGTGGATGTGTTCACGAAGCCACTAGTAGGGAACGCCATCGCAAGCTATTAAGAAGAATGAACCTAATGGGTTTGACAAGTGACTGTTGAGAAGGGGTGTTGGATTACACAACAATCACAAGCAAAAACCCATTGCAAGCTTAATACGGGGCTTGTCCAGTAGGGGGAGGGTCAGGGGATGAAACAGTTTTTTTTCCTCCTTGTCTCCTCTCTTCTTCTCTCTCTGTCCTCCATCTTGCCCCATGCAATCTTTACTGTATGGAAGCATGTCTTCTGAGTTCTTAGTAAAGTTCTGTTTTGAAGAAATGTCTACTGTGTGTTATTCAGCAGAAAACTGACTCTTTATCCTGCTGAGCCACTATTTTCTATACCTATGGTCTGTTTACCCTTATCCTTGCCACATGGACTTGCTTGCTGTCATTCTCATCGTAACCAAGCCAAGTACGTGCACTTGAGACCTCGCATCTTCATGAATGTTAGACCCCTTGTCTCTCCCTCTGTTCCCCTNTTGAGACCTCGCATCTTCATGAATGTTAGACCCCTTGTCTCTCCCTCTGTTCCCCTTCCTATGTCTCTCCCCCAGATCCTGTCTCTCAGATTGTAAGCCCTAGGGGCAGGGACTGTGTGTATTTTATTACTTTGTAAAGTGCCAGGTACACTGCTGGTGCTATATAAATGTTTGTTATTAATAATAATAATAATAATAATAATAATAAAGCTAACTCTACAGTAGTCACCACCTACACAGAGAGAAGCAGCAGCATTGGAAGGGGAATGGGTGATGGTGATTCCCCATTTACGTGAGCCACTGCCTTCTAAGATGAGCTTTGGAGGAAGGGGCATGGAGGCAGAGCCACAAAGCTAAGTTGGATGAGAGGTGGAGCCATAGTGCAGAGAGTGGGGAACCTTTTCCCTCCTTCAGTCACGAAAAACAGTACAAGCTCTGTGGGCTGGAGAGGAGTTAGGGTATTCGGGATGGGGTGGAAATGGGGAGAATCCAGATCCTGGATCTATGCCATGGATCCATCCCCTATCCTTGAATTATTTAGGAGCTCCATGTGTGGCTTCGTTTCCTGGCCACAGTCAGACTTGAGATTGTTAGACTTGAACTCTTTGTAGCCCCTGCTAAGGTCCTTTGCTTGTTGTCAACACTGGCAAATGTCCCAGTGCTAGCCAAGCTGCGCCATTCCATCCGTGATCCCCTGGAACACCCTCTCATTCTTGTAGCTTTTGCACAGGTCATACTGTACCCACTTGACCCCCACACGGTGATGAATGCTGTTGTCTCCTGCTCGGTCCAGATGGCTCCCTTCTGGCAGGTGGCCTCCGGGGGCTGCTCTTGGTGCAGCAGAGGTCTGCACTTCCATTATCCCTGGGATGGCAGTGCTGCTAGATGCCTGTGAACACAGTGATGGACGCACACCACATAGTTGTAGATACCATTGGCTGGCTGTGTCAACACACACACCTCGCCAAGTGCAATGACTTACTACTCTGGACTGGCAGTATGGTTCAGCAGTGTCCTCCTGCTGCATGTTCCCTTTGGTTTGCTGTTGGTCTGTGGAGGGGCAGATGTTAGGCACATGTTGCATAACGGTCCGGGGTCACCCAATGCGGGTTTGGATTCACTGTGCATTCCCATTAAGGGTGCCAGGACCCACTTAGACAGAGAGGGGGCGGGACACTGTAGTAGGGTCAGGTTGCGTGCTTGACGCTGGCCCTTTAAGGAGAGTTAGCACTGGCCTGGGAGGCATAGACACTGTGGCAGTGCAGGACAGCACCTTAATATGCCTCAGCTGACTAGCCTCTAGAGCTGGGCAACCAAGGGCTTGAGTGGGACCAGCTGGGCAGGGCATCACTCAGCCAGCTCGCCCTCCCAGAATCTGGAAAGCTGAGCCTGTGTTCAGCGGAGAGAGGGCTGTGGTAGGAGCTAGAGAGGACTCTGCCTCATAGTTGCCTGGCTACCTGGTTGCAGGAGGGACTGTGCTTGATCAGGGAGGCCTGAGAAACAGAGGTATCCAGGGAACTATGTATGCCGGACACCTGTCTGGGAGGGATTGGGCCTTAGGAAGAGGCACCCCTGAGCCTTCTACCTGGGACTATGATAAATAAAGAGGACTTTAAAGAAGATCCCATGTGGGCCTGAGTCTTTGGGTGCAGCTCCTGAGAAAACATATCCAGGACTGCATGCACCTGTTGCAGATGCAGTTGCTCCTTTGACTGCTCTAGGCTTTTTGCCTGCTGCTCTCTACGGTGCTGGAGGATCCTGCCATGCAGCAAGGCTGCATGAGACTTAACAGACAGGAGGGCTCTGTGCCCACCACCTTCTCTGGACAATGCGTCGGGTAGCAGCCGCCACCCCCCTATTCCATGGTGGGAATGGGTGAACATCTCATGGTCACCTAACAGATAGGAAGGTGAAATTGTGGACCAATATGGGCTACTGTCTCGTTTGTTTTCACCTTAGAAAGCATATATTAGTGTAACTCTATTTTTTTCCTATTAGCGTACCGTTCCTTTGCACTTATCTCTGTGCTATAGGAGCCTGACACTATAGATGATATATAATGTACTATTAAACACACATACTTTGCTAAATATAGTTAAGGCTTACATACATACATTGCACTTTGATGAAATGTTTTTGTGCAGGTTTGTAAACTGAATTTTTGCATGTCTATAATGAAGTTAACTAAATGTACACATTGTGGTGGGGAACCTTTTTCCTCTCCTGGGCCACTTTGAAAATTAATACAAACTCCATGGATTGGATAGAGATTTGGAGGAAAGGGGTGGGGTGCTTAAGGGGTATGCTCAGGATGGGAGCAGGAAAAGGAAGGCCCAGATCATGGATCTATGCAGTGAATTCATCCCATGTCCTTGGGTGCATCTATGCCCTTAGCCCCACTCTCTCCCCCTGAGCTCACTCTTTCAGTGCTTGAGAGTTGGATCCAGATCCAAGAACTGGGGAGGGCCAAATAATTGCCCATGGGTCAAAGGTTCCCCACCACTGGTTTATATTGTAGGAATAACAGAATAATGTGACTAGACTTAACTACTAGTTAATAATGTAACTAGTAACTATACTACATTTCCAGTCTTTTTCACGGCAGTGCTCTAGGTTATGCATTTTGCGTAAGATTATATACACCATTTCATTAACCTTTACTCTGAGTTAAGGAGGTTTAGGCTGTTGAAAGGAAAACTCCAGTGAAGATCACTCTCCTCAACTGTCTTTCATGTATCATAGGAACACCACTTGTACTGTGTCATCACTATGGGTGATTTCAGAAGTGACGTGGTGAATGTCCACCACAGTCAACCTCATTCAAACGCGGGTGGTGGTGAAAGCGCCGTGCATGTCTGTTTGCTCACATCCAGATGTCCACCACAGTCAAACGTGGCCCGGGGTGAAGCTAACCACGCTTCATGAGATCGGGGCGGGAGGAGGTCCAGAAGTGTGGTGAATGGTGACCACAGCAGGGGTGAATGAAAAGTAACTTCTGAACGGAAACCTGCAGCCACGGTGGAAGGAATTGACCCAGCCACGGTGCATTCTGGGGCTCGAACCACGGTCCACGTCTCCACTGCATGTTTGTTGTGTTCCCCCAGCCCATGTTCTCTCTGATTGCCCCCGGGCGGTGGTCACAATCCTGTCACTTCTGTTGGGGCCACATGTGTCACCACAGCCTGCAGTGAATCCGTTCACACCGGGGTGGGATTCACTGTGGTAAACTGGAACGCGTCACTTCAGAAATCACCCTATGACTTTTTAGGAAATATTTAATTGCCCCTGCTAAGAGGAGTAATTAGTGACCTGCCTTACACTGGGTTTAATAAAGATCAAATGGTGTATGGTACTTAGAGGTAGAGATTTTTTTTAAAAAGTTTGTTGCCTCAGTCAATCACTTTGCCAAAGATCTTCCCCATCTTTCCTTGTAGCTTTGGTGAAGCTATATGTTACAAAGTGGATTTTACAAAATGCCTTGATTTCTACTTTGAATAGTAGTCCCTTGGAAAGGCCCTACATTCTTTCCTTCCCTTGGTACCAACATATTAGGTCTGTTAGAGTTCAGAAGAGTTATTTCAAAATACGGTTGTAGTCTGCGCATTTCTGAGGATTGTCACTTGAGGGTCAAATTAAAGCTCATTCAACTAGAACTGTGGCAGCCAGGATAAACCAATCTCAGATCAGCTTCACGTGAGATTTGTAGGGCAGCAACTTAGAGATATTATGTGCTTTTACAAAGCACAATTGGCTGTGTTCCATCACATAGAAATCTTACATCAACTTGACTGTATTAAGAGGCTGCGTCCTCTTAATTGTCCATATTTTATTCCTTTCCCCCTTACATTTTGTCTGTGGCCCATGTCTCTAGCTTTGTTCCTCTCAATGTTCTATTTTTCTAAGCTAGACTTTTCTATAGTTGTAGCCAGTTCCCAACACTGTCAACTGAGGTGTTTATGTCTTGGCCATTAAAAAACAAACAGGTAGGATTGAAATCAAAATTTAAAGTAATAATTTTTACAAGAATATTACTTTAGTTGGTTTGTTTTCCAGTTCAGCAAGTTGATATTATTTCACAGGAATCTGAGTAGTGAGACCAAAACCCAAAGTGGAAATAACTGCAGCCTACAACTGACGTTGGAGATGGATATTAGTTTCCTCTTTCTTCACTACATTGCAGTACTTCACCATCCTACTCTTTTTTGAAAAAGCAAAGTAAATAGGAAAATGCTTAACAATTGTACTAACATTTTTACAAAACAAATTACCTCAGACCTTCTTTAACGTACATGTCTGTACCTCGGTAGCCAATTGTGGTGTTCTCGATACAGTGCTGACATCCCAAACTCTTGACTGTTGGGATTCAGACAAGGAAAATAGGTAGGCAGGAGGATATGGCATGGGTGGCTGGCTCCCACCATCTCCGGGAGTATAGTATGTGGGCCCCCCCGATGGGACAAATGGTGCATTATTTCGGCATGAGGACCATGTTTAGAGAGAAACATCTGTTCCTTTGTGCCAGAGTTAATGCTCTACCTACTAATATACTTGTGGGCCGTTTTGATGGTACCCCTTATGGGGATCGCCTTTATGACTCCATCCGTGGGAAACTCCTGGATACCCTTATTGCAAAGGTTCCAGGTGCCACAGCCGTATATATGGCCCAGATAGCACTTGCCGATATCTCCTTGGAGACTACTAGGCAGGTACAGAAATTTTTGATGGCAGCCATGGAAATTAGGAAATGTTTCGTCTCCTCAAAATCAATAGATAATGTCAAAAAGCTCTAGAACTCCTTTACTTTTTGTGACAGGATTTTAAGTTAGCCTAGAATTTTATACTAGTTTGTAGTGTATTAGATTCTATGTTGTCTGTTACTTTTCTTTGTTGTATTGTCGGCAATGGCCTCTGGTCACGCCATAATAATACATTTGAATTATTATTTTTTTGACAAGGAAAATACATTAAGACTGTCTTAGTAGATGGATAACCTATTAATTGCCATGGAGAGTGAGAATATTTTAGTCTGGATACTGCTGGGTCTGGCTGCAGTCTTTTATAATCAATCATGAGTGAAGAAGTCTTGCATATAACACCTGCTGAAGAAGTGGTGTATGGAAAGCATTCTTCCATGTATGTCACAAGAATACTAAATAGTTGTGATGGGCAGCTGTACCTCTCCTGCTGTATCTCACTGTATAATTTTACAAAGATCACCCCTACTTTTAAACATTTAAGTGGTTCCAGTACCATCAATATGAAAATACCACTCAGTTTAGAAAATCCATATCAATAGACCTGGTCATGGCTGTCACACAAACATGCACCTGTGTTCAGATCTGAAAGTACACAGACACTGGGCATTTTTAGACATATGTTAAAGTTCCGGATGTTTCAATCTTCTGGGTTTACAAGTCCACAAGTAAGTTCCGAATTCATTTCTCTCTCTCTCTCTCTCTCTCTCTCTCTCTCTCTCTCTCTCTCTCTCACACACACACACACACACAGACACACACACACACACTGCCCTGAGGCAGTTCCTGGATGCATTCTTCACACAAGCACTGCCCTGAGGCAGCCTAAACAAGCCGGAGCTGTAAACGTGACAGGCTGCCATGGAAACCAAGTGGCCACAGTTGCCCGGAGCAAAGCAGTTTACCAGGAGAACCTTTTACACACAAAAGTTCTGGGAGAAGTTTCACGCAGAACTTCAAAGATCTGGATGTTTAAGATCTGGATGAGTGATTTAGACACACAGAAAGTTCTGGATGTTACCGCAAACATCCAGGAGAAATGTGTGTCTAAAAACACCCATTGAATGAGCCCTGTGGAAAGATTTAAAGTTTTTGAAGATTTTTTTTTTTTTAACCTTTGTATCTGAAAATCATTGTTTTCTCTGGGGTAACAAAAAAGCATTGGGTTTGGCAGATGTTTTATACCTGGTCTGTAGAAGTACTTGGTTTGGAAAGAAAATAAAACCCTAAATATTTTTACATATGTAGGCCTTGTGGCAGTCCTTTCTGGGCTATGTTTTCTGTTGGAGTGGCACAGGGGCTTCTTCCTCCAGACCTCCAAATAGAAATCTTTCTGAGGAGGGAAACTATCTTATTACATCCCATCTAACCCATGAAGCTGCCATTCTGTAGAAAATGGCAACAGATGTCTGGTTTACTCTGGAAATTATTATTACTATTATTATTTATTTTAATTTTTTACCCCGCCCTTCCCACCAAAGGCAGCTCAGAGCGGCTTACAATATTAAGAAAATAAAAATATAAAACATAACTATAAATACAAAAGCATAAAACACCCCCAACCCTATACCACCATCCTAACCCCTATTTTCACCCCACCTCCTCCACCCCTTCACCCACCCCTATCCTCCCCAAACTCCCCTCTCTCCTAACCCCCACTGCCAAAACCCCTCATGAATAAAATTGTTTTACACTGCCTCTTAAGGGCACTCAAGCCCAGACATAAACAGACCTCCCAGTGTGGGGAGTTCCACAGCTGCGGAGCAGCATCCAAGAACACCTTCCTTGTTGTAGAGACCAAGTTCACAACCGGAACCTCCAGACAGGCGTCCCTGGCTAACCTCAAAGGCCATGATGGGACATGGTAGGATTTGGGGGGTTGTTACAGCTGCTGCTGCTGCTTTTTGTATTTTTGGTGCATTGTGCATATTGTGTATTATTATATTTTGTGTTGTGAGCCGCCCTGAGCCATTTGGAAATGGGAGAGTGTGGGATAGAAATTAAATTTGATGATGATGATGATTCAGATAAGTGGGTTCCAAGCCATTTAGGGCTTTAAAGGTCAAAACCAGCACCAGAAATGCAATATTTCCACGTTAGATTAATCTGTGTTCATTAAGGATTATGAATTGTTATTTGTCCCTTTAAAAACTCATGATTTTGAAGCTGATCTCATGATTTTAGAGTCACAAGTCTTTTGAAAAAATAAAAGTAGTCACCTGGGAACAAAACAAACAAAAACTTCTACAAATTTCCATAAACCTTGGGTTCTCTGTGAGTGGATTGCTAGTGCATTAGATGGGGGAAAGCTAGAATATGAGAGGGTGTTTTTTTTAACAAAATTAAATAATACCATCCTCTCAAATCCCCCATGCCAAATCAGAATTCTACCTTATGTACAGAATGACAATCGTATTTATTTAGAAATTGGCATTGCTGTTGCTCCATTCCTTTCAATGGCCATTCCAATATGTACGCAACAAAGTTTTTATTAAACATCTGTATACCACTGTACCCAGCTTTAGTATGCTATAGAAGGGCAGTGGGGACTAGTGAGTAAGAGGGAGGGTTGTGAGCCATTACTCAGCTGTCACATTCTCTCCAACCCAAACAAAAGGATAGAGGGAAAGGAGGGGGTGAGGAGACAGCTCACACCCTCCTGTCCTCAGCATATTAAGGCGGAGGCACATTTTTTAAGTGCGCAAATTAAATACCTCGATTATGAGGTATTTAATTCGTGCACTTAAAAAATGCGCCTCCGCCAAAATATGCGCATATTAAGCCACTTCCGTCTTGTCTAATTAGACCAGGCGGCGGTTTCAAAATATGTGCGCCACCGACGCGAAACGGAGCGTCGCTCGTCTAAAAGCGGCCAAAGACTTACTGCCTGGCCCTTGTGCCTGCTTGAGAAGGGAAATTCTGGATGGGGGCCTGGGAGGAAGGTTGGGGTACTTACATCCAGAGGCATTAATCTTGTGATTCACCTGCAACGCTATGGTGTGTGGGAAGGGCTCCATGTAGGCTGACCGTGGGTCCTGGCAGCAGCAGGGTCCATTTAAAATGGACCCAGGCGCAGTTGCAAGTGGGCAGACATGGGGGTGCACCCTTCAGTCTTCCTTGAGGGTTGTGCACCTTAGCGTCCATGTGAAAATTCCCAATATGAAAATGGTTAAAGTGAATCATTGTTCTTGCCGAATTTACACTAAAGCAAAACCTTTATCACGCTAATACTAATCACTATGATGAAGTCTATTGTATATAGTTTGCTTTAATATGTGCTAATATATTACATTTTTAATTATTAGGCAAGCTCTCAAAACCTTTCTGAAAACTTAAGACATTGAAATCCAATTTTAATCTTTTTAATCACTACTGCTTCTAATGGTGGTTTTGTATTATATTGCCCTGAGAGTAGTTTTTATTCACAAGTAATTACTAGTAGTGATAATTAGATTTAATGATGGATAGATTTCTTGGATGAAAATTTTGATTGTCATCTGACTATTTATTTTGGGTGGCAAGCGGAAACTGGAACTTGCCTTTAATTTTGGCCAAGAACGGTTTCTGTATCACACAACCTTTTGTTTTTTATTTCAGTATTTAAGAGATACGGTAGCTAGTGTGAGAGAGGCATTATTCCTTCAATGGAAACAAAAGCTATTCCAAGGAGACTTAATAGCACAAAAAGTATAATTCACAATGGATCTTAGGAGTTGAGTTTCCTTGCCGCTTTTCTTTGAGGAGGCTTTGCTGTTGTCCAAACTATTAAACCAATCTTCCACTTCTATGGGGTGAGAATTAGGGAACTATTAGGACTTGATTTAATTTGTAGCCACTATTCTGTGCTTCATGAATGTAAAAGTCTAATCACATAAACTACAAGTGTGCAAATAGCAGGGCAATAAGTATCTAAATGCCTCACATTTTTGGTCAACTTCAGTAGCATTTTTAACATTGAAAATGTTCTTGCAATTTACTGAGCTACTTTGGCTGCTTTTAGACGATATGATATGTGCCTTACTGCCGCTTGAGCATTCCTTTAAGGCTGCAAATGCCTTAAAGGTATGCGCGAGCGACAATAAGGTGCATATTGTCTTGTCTAAACCACGTCCCCAGCACTTTTACCAGGCGTGTGATTTTCGTGTGCAAGTGGGTGCCACTTGTCTAAAAGCAGCCGTAGTAAACTTTTAAGGATGTGAGCCATCTACTCTAGTAGAAACAAAATAGTGTGGAAATACCTTGTACTGGACTTGTACTTGTAAGTTGGTTGAGGTACACAAGCTTTCAGACCTCACAGGGTCCTTTGCCAGGCAGGTCAGATGAAACTGAAGATGGAGCAATGCAAAGTAAAGTAGCTGTCATAGTGTCTTGGCAGACAGAGGGGAGGGGAAGGCGAGAACAGGACTAGGGGAGGAAGTAATTATATTTGAAATGGGTGGAAATTCCAAATGTATTTACCTCCTCTCCTAAGCCCTGTTCTCACCTTCCCCTCCTCTCTGCCTGCCAAGTCACTATATAGACAGAGCAATGAAAAGCAAGGTAGCTGTCTGCAGTTGCAACTCCTGACTTGCCTGACGAAGGACCCTGTGAGGTCCGAAAGCTTGCGCACCTCCACCAACTTGAGTTGGTCCAGTAACAGATATCTGCACACTGTTTTGTCTCTACTGCCTATTTGGGACCAATACGGCAACCACACTCTCTCGCCTAGTCCAGTGTAAGTGGTTCGTGGATCCTGGCAATGATCTCTGCACTAGAATGTTTACAATCTGGAATTTAGAGAATTTAGATGGTGAGAACAAATGAAAGGGGGCAAAGAGACTAGATTTGTAAAGGATTTGATTAATGAAATCGTAGCTGGCTCAGTGAATGTGTGTATGCGCCTTAGGAAACAAAATCATTTTTCTGACACACTTAAGCTTTGTGGCAGAATGAGTTTTCAAATGAGGATTGTATGAAGCAAATGTAGTGTAGATGCCTTTTGAATTGTATGAGGAGTTAAAATCTGTGTTAGTTGTCAAACGCTGTATCCTAAGAGAAAATGAATTGCTAATCCCTTACAGAAACTTTAACCTTTAGTCCAGTCGATATTGTTAATAAAAGTATGAAATCTTTATTTTATTTTTCACCATCTTGTTTGGGCTATTTTGATCCTGTTCAGTAATTTATACTTTAATAAATATTAACTTATACTAGTAATAGTATCAACATTTATTCTGACTTCCTGGGCCCCTACCACGAATACTGCTGCTCCTGATAAAACGTTTGCCCACCCCACCCTGTTTTGCCTCTGCAGGGACATGCAGGAGTGAAGCATTACTAGACATTACCCTAACTGCTCCCTACTTGCAAGCACTTGCCTGACATGATAGGCATCACCACGAAGAGAAAAGTGGTAACAGGCCTGGTTCAGGTCACACAGACAGACAAACACACTAAAAAGATGTGTGTTTGTGACTTGAACATATAGGGTGTTAACAAATGAGATGCTGCCCCACATTGGCCCCTAGGTTAACTTGGCTCAACCCATGGCAACGTGCTGCCCTGGGCTGCAGGGGTGGGGCATGTTCACCACCACAGAGTCGCAATCGCAGCCTAGAGCAGTCACGAGAATGACCGCAACACTATGGTGGAAGAGGGGGACGGTGCATGGGCGAACTGTAGCCAGGGGAACTGCCTGCCCATCTGCTAGGAGCCTTGCAGGGCCTGCACGAGGCAGATGTTGGGGGCGTGTTTTCCACAAAGCAGCTTCAGGGTCTGATGGGCTACCAGCCCATATATTAATAACACCCATGGGTATTGTAATCTTAATGTATTGTAAAAAAAAGAATAATATAGATTTCCTGTTTTTCACTTTTCCTCTGAGTGATCATAAAGATGTGGCCAGAGAATTCTGGAGCAGGAACTTCCTCTTCCACTTTGGCCCCTTGGCCCGTCTTAATAGGTGGCCACCAGGGGAAATTGGCACGCTCCTTGAGAAGGAGCAAGGAGGATCGGCTGTGTGGGCAGGGATGTTGCCGGGCAGAAGGGATGGGCCGCAGCAGGAAGAACGGTGGCCCGGCCGAGGTTGCCTGGCAACTGGGGGCTGCAGCCAATGGGCGGGCACAGGTTGGAGAGCCCCTCCCCTCCCGCCCGTTGCGCCATTCCACCAGTCTCTTCAGAGCAAGCCCAGCCTGTTCTTCAGCCCCTGTTTGTTCTTCTGAGGGAGCCCGATGTTCCAACGCTTCCCTGGCAGCCCCTGTGATGGGGAAAGTGAAAGCTAAGCTGGGGGGGGGGAGAAGAATGGCGCTGCGGACGGACATCATGCAGTGGCTGCGGAAGCACTGTCTCTGTGAGGCCCAAGTAGGGTGAGGTTTGTCCCAGCGAGGGTAGCTGGGGCGGTAATGGGCACCATGCAAGCCAGGTTAGCCGGCTGCGAGACCCTTAGGCAGGCCATGGCAATGGTGCACAATAGAGGGAGGCATCCATTGATGGCAGGGGCTGTTGGCCTGGGGCAAGCTGGGCTAGGTGGCCTGTGGGAGCAGGCTGGGTCCAACGTCATCCAGGAACAAGCTGGATGGGGAAGCCTGCAAAGACAGTCCATTGAGGTGGTCCAGCAAGTGGGGCTGGGGTATACATGGCCTGGTGGCCTGTGGGGGCAGGCCAGGCACAGTGGTGTTCAAGGACCGAGTGGACCAGTAGGCCTGTGAGGCCAGCCCAGTGGGGTTGCACTGCAGTGGGCATGGCTGGCAGGAGCAGCCAGCACGGAGACATCAAGGGCCTGGGGTCCAGGCCTGGGGGGATTAGACCCGCAAACGGGGGCAGGGGCTGGCTTGGCTCCCCAGGTGTGTTGGGGAGGCCCGGGTGGGGGCCCCGAGATGGCCTCAGCTGACTAGGGGGCAGGAGTTGCTGTGCCACTGGGAGGTGGGCCCGGTGAGGTTGGGCCTAGTGAATTAGAATTTGGACCCCCTGGGCCACAACTGGTTATGGCAGTTCCAACAGCAGACGCCAGGCATCACGAGAATGGGGCGAGGGTCGACCCGCAACAGCCAGCTGAGACCCGGAAGACGAGGGCGGGGGGGAGTGTGATCACCACCCCGGCAAGGTATAGGGCTGGAGCTGACCCCCGCAGAGCCAGCAGGAGGTATGTTTGGAGGTGGGTGGAGATCAAATTGGGGCCGGGCTGCAGCCAGATGGAAAACAACCCCTTCCCCTGATGCAGGCCCAGCAATGGGTCACGGGAGAGCAAGGGGGGGAAGATGAGCAGCCGGTTGGGAGTCAGGCCTTCATCCTGCAAACAGCCCGACAGGCGGCAGGCAGGGTCGGGGGGCCTACCCCATTTTTTGACAGGTTTGAGCAGCAGGATGTGGCAGGCCAAGATGGCGGAGGGGACCGCGCAGAACCTGGGATGGAGGAAGCGCTCCTGAGGATAGCTGCCTTGGAACAGGGTCTGCGCAGCATGTCATAGGGTTATCAGCCAACTCCAGTCACGCAGCAAGGGCAGCAACTGGAAGCCATTCCATGGCCATGCCTGGGTCAGCAGATCCAGCCGTACCAGCCAGCGGGTGGAAACTGGACGCAACAGCATCCGGGAGGTAGGAGCGACTTGGAAAGTGGGGCCAGCATGGCAACGGATGGGGCAAAACCCAGAGACATCAGGGCAGATGCAACAGGCAGGGTTTGGTTACCCATTGGGGTACCACGGGGACAGTATTACCAGGAACTGCACAGCAAACCCGAAGGGTAATGGGACAGCCACTGGGTACACTGGCTAGTTTCCCATCTGGCACTAACGGGACCCTTGCAGGAATTCCGCTGTCTGTGGGACAATCCCTGGGGATATCTGGGCAAGCACAGGGCATACTCAATAACAACCGTGGGGCTCCGTGTGCATAGGGGCCGTGGGAGCTTCACTGCTGCCCTCAAGAGTAGGGCTGTAGCGGCATACCGCCGCG
>QEPC01005778.1:1158791-1168791 GCA_003113815.1 Sphenodon punctatus
GGGGATTTAGGCAGATATGGGGCCCAGGCACTGCAAGTATGGGGCCAGCCCCTGACTTGGGGAACTACACCCCAGGGAGTGGGGAGGCCGCTTCAGCCCCTCAGGGGCGGGTATGCTGACATGTCAGCCCCTCTAGGGGCACACTTGCACCAACCAATATGGGAAAAAATCTGGAAGGGGGAATATATTGATATATTCACGCTACTATTCTCGGAGCCCCTGTCAGACCCTAATGATAAGGACAGGGACAAGGACAAAGAGTGCTTCAAGCGCCAAAAAGTGGACCGTAACTGGGCCAACTGGACACTAGCGTGGACCATATATCAGGGAGTCATAGTGCAAGCCTACCCGGACAGGGAGTATGCAATGATGAAGTATGCGGACATAAGCCGCCGGGCATACGACACTGGCCCATCCAGGGTATGGCTGCAATATGATGAGGCCTTTAGACATAGGGCATCCTATACACCAGGCCTAAGGTGGGACACGCATGCCAATGACCTGTGGCTCGATAGCATGTGTAGCACTGTGAACACATCGAGAACGGATTGCGGTCACGTGTTGACACGGAGAGGGGTAGCTTCCTTGAACGATCCATTTTGGAGGGAGGGCCAGATGGCCCAGATCACGGGAGCCGTCCAGTGTTGGGAATTTGCACGTGCGGGCCGTTGTGGCTGCGCCGAATGCAGGTACAAGCATGCGTGTTCCATCTGCAGCAGGAGTCATGTAACGTCGGCCTGTACAAGGGGGAGGCAGGTTGGATTTAAGGGACAGAGTAACCCATCCAGAATGGGAAAGGGGGGAAAGGGGGGGCGGGGGAAATAATGCGAAGGGCCCCAACACCGGTTAAGGTGGAAGAGTTAGAAGCGGCCCTTCAGGAACATCCTGACAGGAGTGAGGTACTGTACATAGTCCTGCCCAGGATGTGTGGCTGATAAAATACCCCCATCCTAATTTGAAATCGTTGAAGGGAATGGAACATGTCATCAGGGCAAAAGTGAACAAAGAGGTAAAGGAAGGTAGGGTAGCAGGCCCATTTGAACCCCCCCTCATACAGAATTTAGTGGTCTCCCCACTGGGGATAGTTCCAAAGGAAACCCCCGGTGAATACAGGATGATACATCACTTATCCTGCCCCAGAGGGAGATCAGTTAATGATGCCATCCCAAGGGAGCTGACATCAGTCCATTACGTTCCATTTGACACGGCGGTGAAGGCGGTGAGGAGAGCTGGCAAGTATGCACTGCTGGCTAAGTGTGATATCAGATCGGCCTTCCGCCTGTTGCCCGTGCACCTGGAGAGTTTCCACCTTTTGGATTTTCACTTTCAAGGGCAGTTTTATTTCGATCGGGCAATGCCCATGGGGTGTTCCATTTTGCGTTCCGCCTTTGAGCACTTTAGCTCATTGGTGGAATGGGTGGTGGGGCGGCAGGCGAAGGACAATGAAATAACGAAATATCTCGATGATTTCCTCTTCATTGGCCGCGCGGGCACGCGAGAGTGTGTTGGACTGATGGAAACTTTTCAAAGGGTGGCTGATAAACTAGGAATTCCCCTTGCCCCAGAGAAGACGGAAGGGCCTGACACATCGATCACCTACCTAGGTATTCAATTGGACACAGTTGCAGGGGTGTCCTGGCTTCCTGGGGATAAGATCAATTCGCTGAGAAATAAGGTGGCCGCCTGTTTGGCGGCAGTGAAGATTACAGTCACGGAGCTGCAGTCCCTGATTGGAAGCCTGAACTTCGCCTGCAGGGTGGTGGCCCTGGAGAGGGCATTTTTGTTTCGCCTACACAATAAGCTCCGGGACAACCCTTCCCCCCACTATCACATCCGGGGAACACAGATGAAGGCTGACCTTAGAGTATGGGCCACCTTTTTGGAAGAATACAATGGAGTTAGCTTCTGAAGAGAGAATCTGCTGCTGGAGGCTGAATTTCAAGTTCACTCTGATGCAGCAGGAGGCCTAGGATTCGGAGTGTATTTTTGGCAGAGGTGGTGTGCTGCCCTGTGGCCTGATGAGTGGCATAGATTGGGCATCACTAGGGACCTCACTTTTCTAGAGCTGTTCCCCATTGTGCTGGCCATCCGAATCTGGGCGGATGAGTTGGTGGACCACTCTATAGTGTTCTGGTGCGACAACATGGCAGTGGTCCACATAATAAACTCACTGCAATTAAAATCACAGAGGGTCATGAAGCTAGTCAGGGCATTTGTTTTTACATGTTTGTGGTATAACATATTATTTAGCGCTAAACATGTCCCCGGGGTGAATAACAGTGCAGCCGATGCCCTTTCTCACTTCCAGATGGAGTGTTTCCGCTCCTTGATCCCTAGAGCCAGACGGACATTGGATCCCCTCCTACCGGATATGTGGAACCTTGGATATTAGAATTGTATAATATTATCCAGGGTTCCATAGCTGCGAGAACTCGGGCCGCCTACGACCATTCCTTCACAGAGTTTCAGAAATTTAGGGCAAGCCTAGGGTGGCCACTGGCATTCCTGATTCCCAAGGGACAGATGCTGCAATTTGCAATGGAACTACGGCGGAGCGGGGCAGCAGTGGGCACCATTGCCAGCAAACTAGCGGCATTGAGTTTTGTGAGTAAGTTGGCGGAGCGTGTCCCACTGGACAGAGGTTTCTTTGCCCACAGGATGTTAGAAAGTTGGTCCCCGTGAGGGCCAGCGGGCGGGAGATGCTAGGGTTCCCAACACCTCCCAGTTGCTGGTGCGGCTATGTGAAGCCCTCCCCAGGTTATGTTTCAATACATTTGAGACAGCCTTATTTGCTACAGCATTTAAGGTAGCCTTTTGGGGGGCGTTTTGGGTTAGTGAGCTGGTGTCAGAAACAGCAAGGGACAATTCAAATCAGGCCATAGCTGTCAAAGACATTAGATGGGATCAGCAGGGTATGTACATCAGACTGAGGTACTCCAAAACTGACCAGAGAGGTAGGGGCCAGGTAGTGACACTTGCCAGGGCGGGATCACCGGTCTTGGAGGGATATCTTAGAGTTCGCCCGCCAACAGGAGGGGTTTTATTTCGCCTTGCAAATATGTCCCCCCTCACGAGGCACCAGTTTACTGTGGTGCTGCGACGGGCATTGGCTAGCCTTGGCCTCCCAGCGCACGAGTTCGGTTCACATTCATTTAGGATTGGGGTGGCCTCCTTTGCAGCCTCAGCCGGTATGCCAGAAGAGGGTATCAGGACAGTGGGAAGGTGGAGATCCCGAGCCTACAGAACTTACGTGAGGAATGTGACCCAATAACTTTTATTTGTATGCCAGGTTCAGCGATATTCCCAGGTAGACGTGTGATCTGGATTGTCGGGCACAGTTTGGTGCGATGGGCATTGAAGGCAGCTGGACAGTCATCTTGGGGCACACAGTTAGGTTTATCGGCGAGGGCCGTCATAAGGTGGCTCGACCTCAGTTGGATGAAATGGCAACAGCTGCTGCCAGGCTCGGGGGTCCTTGCCCGAGGTGGTGGTAATCCACTTGGGCGAGAACAACTAGGCCCACACAACGGGAGTGGGCCTTATGGTACAGATAAAAGGGGCCATGGTTGAAGTGGAGAGAATGTTTCCCAGGATAGTGATAATTTGGACTGAGCTAGTGGGTAGAATGAAATGGAAAGGCGCCGTTAGCCAGAGGAAGGTGGACCGGAGAAGGCGCAAGATAAACAGAGAAGTGGGCAAATGGGTGAGAGAGAGAGAGGGGGCTGAACGATTGCCCATGTGGGGATCACGTTCAGGTCACCGGAGTTGTATCATCTGGATGGAGTTCACTTATCCCCGGCGGGGAACGATTGTTATTTGCTATGTTGAAGGCCAGTTTAGTTGAATTATTGGAAGGATGAGTCAGGTTAGGAGTGGGGGTTGGGCCAGTCCTTTGCACAGAAGGCGGGCCCTTAGTGGCAGGGGTCCGGTGTGGTACATAGAGTTGGGTTAAGAAATTAGGTATTGAAGTCATCTCCATAAGAGATGAGGAGGAAGGAGCAGGTGCACAGGCATGGCACGGCCAGCACCAGGCTAACCTCCTGGGGGAAGGGTGCTTAGCACATAGGTGGGCAGAGGCAGGCACGGTCCCCAAACTGGTGGCATACCAATCCCTTACTTATGTTTGCAAGGACACGGCCTCCCTCCTACCCTCTTGTGCCTCGGCAAACAGCTGACGCGCGAGGGAAATGGGGGAGGGAGGATTTAAGATGGCATTGGGATGCACCTCCAGGCCATCTCCTAGTTTTTGATAATATTTAAGTTGAATAGTTATAGTACCGGCACTGGTCCTGAATTGCCTGGAAGGCAATTACCCCCACTAGGCTGATTCATAATTCCAATTTGAATAAAGAGTGCGGCCGTTTAAACCCAGCACAGTTGTCCTTGTCTCATTTCGATGTGTCGTCAAATGCTACTTCTTGAACATTGAATGCAGTAATATCACAAGGGGGTAAAATCACAGTGAAATAAGGAAGGGCAAGGGCCTGTGAACTGCAGAGGAATTGGTGGCTGTCTGAACGTACTGTTCCTGGACAAGACAAATGCAGATTAAGAAATGTGGTGAATACACAAGGGGGAAAGGGTGTGGTGTGAATGAGGCCTTTGTAAGTCTCCACACTCTCAACTGAAAATCACAAGTAATTTTTTAAACCCTCTGTTCTAATTTCTAATTATCTATTTTGTATTTTAAAGTTGCCAGTTTTTCACCTGGTCTGAAGTAGCAGGATACGAGAAGACAGAAATAGTAAGGCATTCTTTGGGGTACAATCTCTTCTTACTGGCTGAAGCAAGACAGTGCTAATTACAAACATTACTAGGATATCTGTTGCAGTATCAGTTTTTTATTTACTGATATTGGTGTGTCCTTAAGTAAAATTTTGATGCATCTGCATGGGGATGTCGGGTAGAATACCTGTTGTGCAACAATGTCTTGCCAATCAGCTAAATTTAAATATTTATTCTTGTCCCTACTAATCTTTCGTAAGCCATCATTGCTCCCTTGCAGGGTATTGATTTTCAGAATAACTCCTGTAGCACAAAATAGGCAATATGAAGTAATTGCGAATAAGTAATTTTAAAACAACACCACAAAAACAATATAAACCCCCAGTTCTTTTGCATTCCTGTGCTCTTCACAAGTGCTAATATACCAAATGTATATTAAGTCAAATCTTCGGGGATTTATATTGTATATAATATAAAGGAGTTTATTTGATGTTTGAATAAATGTTTACAGCTGCTGTGTGTCTTAGATTATGACTTTTTTTTGCATAGTCTGAAAGCTTTATTGTATTTGCTGTTTTGCATTTTGTTTTTTAAGACAGGCACAGGATTCATGGTTAACAGATCATTATCTCTGTGTTGCTGCTTCTTTCATTTTATATTTTAAAGAAATAGCAGAGAACACCTTGGGCAGCGTCTGCTTTGCATTTGGACTGCCAAAGATTTAATACTATCTAGTTTAAATATTATCACAATTGCTTTGAGAATTCTCCTTGCACCTTTCTGAGGGATACATTTCTGAGCTGTCACAAGGTGGTCATGTTCCTGTAGAAAGTAACAGCAGGAGCAGGCCCCAAAATTACAGTCCCAGTCAAGACTTGTCATTTATGGCGTTAATCTCACTTACGTAATAGGTGCATATGTATTTACAAGAAGCCCATAGCTTTAGGCCTTGGGTCAAGCTCTGCATCCAGGATTCTAGCTAAGGGCCTAGTCAGTGCCTCAGAGAGCTCCTTTTGTACCATCCATTTGTTTTGAGCATTACACTCGGCCAGAGCTTTCACAGCTCGGGGTTCTTATAACCTGTGAAGGGGCTATGGACAGGCAGTCCTTAAAGGGGGTTGGGCCTGTCCCATCACAATAGCATTGTCTAAGTTTCTAATGGAGGTGAAAGAAACCTATATTAGCCCTTCTGATTTCTCAGGAAAAAAATTTACTACAAAGAAATTCTTTTTTTCTCTAATAAGATCTAAAAGTCCAATCTAAAAATGTTTTGTTGTCATTGGGGCTGATCCTAACTCCCTACACATGCGGTTTGCATGCAAGGTCCATGTGTGACATAGTCCCCATATCGGGGGTCATTGTGGGGTTGTGTGTGAGGTGCACACGGCATGCAGGGCTTAGGATCAGTCAAGTCGTTGTTTATTTATACAGCACCAGAAGTGTGTCTGGTGCTGAACAGTCACGAACAGTAGAGACAAGTCCCAACTCCATCGGGCTTGCAATCCAATATGGACAAAGGAGGGAGACGTAAACAATGCGATCACGAGAGAGATACACTTATGGAATTGAGACATCTGATGCACATGCCTAGCTTAGTTACTGAGAGGCAAAAAGGACCTTGAAGGAAAGGACAGTAGAGGGAACATCAGTGAGCAGTTTGCAGGGGTGAAGAACTAGGGCAAGTTTAATGGAAGAGGTACATTTTAGGAGGGAATGGGATTTAAAGCTCAGTGGTGGGGAGCTGAATTTGTGTTTGGGAACGGAGTTCCAGGCGTTACTGTTGTTACTTTAAGCACTAGATACCTAGCTTCCATTTTGTGTTGAAGATATTTAGTTATTCCAGAGACCAGATCAGGATCCATTTGCCCCCATTCCCTGGCTGATTTGCTTTTATGGCACAAATTCACCCATGGAATTTAGGCACAATGAGGATTCACACAACATCCTTCACCCTTGCAAATTCACCACTTGTTCCTAAAACTACATTTGTTGTACCAATGCATTAACACAACTGCTAATTTCCCTGCAGGGACAATCAAGGAGCACAGGCAGTGGTAAGCATGCCATTTCACACAACATTCAGAATATGGGTTTTGTCTCACTACTTACTGTCCAAAAGAATGTTGTGTAAATGAGCCCTAAGTGGTTTGTTCACACTGCAATTAATACTACTACTACTACTACTACTACTACTACTACTTCTTCTACTACTACTAATTAATAAAACTGTCACAGTCAGAAAGGCAACCTGACCTTACACCTTACCATGTTCTGATCACAAGATCATTTCTTCCTTATGAATATGAAAACAGGAACATGTATGTAAAAACCATAATCATAATATATAATTATTATAATATAAAATCTGTTATAATATAAAATGAGTTAACAACCTGCTGTTTGTCCAGTGAATCTATTTCAGAGAGTGCCATGGGTGGGGAATCTATGCAACTCTGTGGGCTTGAGTGGAGGATGGGGCAAGGGAAGCCAGAGGAATTGCAACCATGATGCTTGGGGGCCATGGCTCAAGCAGGAGGGGTCACTGGTCCTCAAGGAGGTGAGGTACACTAGGGTCCCTGGGCCGGGAAGGCTAGGGTTGTCGTACCAGGGAGATAGAGAGCAGTGGGACGCAAGGAGATGCGGGGGTAGGATATGAACTACTTGAGGTCGTGGTGGTAAGTTCTGCTAGGGGAAGGAGAAGGGGCCCTGAAGGCCTGCCCAAGCACTCATTCAATGAATGAGTCCTGTCCTGCCCTCCTGCAGAGAGTGCACCAAGCATCCCCCCGCCCCCATGTCCTGGTGTGCCCCACACTCCTGGACTGATGAGCCCTTCCTGCCCACCTCGTGGCCCAGGTGACACCACTCCCTATCTAGCTAGCTCATGGATCGCTCTACAAACTAAAGCAAACATTAATGGACTGGGGATTCCCAACTCTGAGTTACACAAAAGTTAAAAGTACTTTCTCCAACGTCTTCTGCACATTCAGACCAATAAAACTGTGCTTTCCTTTTAACTTCACCATATGTTGGTCAGTGCAGCTCTGGTTGGTCCCAGTCTCTTCTTGTGGCAGATTTTTTTATAGCCTCTGTATTTTGTGGGTTAGATTTTTCTGTGTAGGTAGTTTAGGTATGGTGAATATTGCACAGCTGCAGAGAGCTGGATTAGGTGACCCTCAAGGTCCCTTCCAGCTCTGTGATTTAGGTTTCTACCCATATTTTAGAGTTTTAATGAAATAAAATGAGATGTGCAAAATAACATGACATTTGTTTTTTATTATAAGATCATAATACCATTTTCCCTTGAGTTAGCAAAGAAAGTCTGCTTCTCCTCCATGGAGGCATATTACATGGACTCTGCTAGGAAATACTCTTCTTTATCTCATCTCTCCAAATTTCATTCTTGATCACATGATTCTTTCTGCCTTAAAAAATAAGAAAACAGAAAGGAGAAAAATAACGGGTAGGCGGTTAGACTCATGCCAAAGCTGACTGACTGCAGCATAGATTGTTTTTGAAGGTCTATGTTGTGGGCGGTGGCAAAGAAAACCATCTTTGCTGCTGCCATAGCATCTGCAAAGTGCTGTCCAGTGGAGCTTTTCTGGGTAGTGAATAACTTATTAAATCCTAGCTTTCTCTACCTGGAGTTGGAATCATTAGCTGCCTGCTGTGATGAGTTTGCCATCTACTTTGCAGGTAAAGTTGCTCATATTTGGGAGAGCTTGGGAACTGCCAGTTTGGGTGCAGAGTCAGAGTTTGGGGTTGAGGAGGCTTGGTCATGTCCAGTTTGCTTGAATCAGCTTCAATTAGTCTTGCCCATGCCCACTGATACAGAGGCTGTGCTTGGAGTTGTATGGGCGACCAGTTGTGAGCTAGATCCATGCCCATCCTGTCTCGTGAAAGCTAGACAGGAGACGGTGGGGCCATTGGCTCCAATCCTAAACACGGGGTATTTTCAGACGTGACGGGGCCTATTGGCCCCGTCACGAAAACAATAAATTCATCCCCCGCCGGGATGACCCCGTCACACCCTAACAGACGTGCCGGGGGATCCCGTTGGGGAAACGGGGAGGGGGCGGGGCCGCGCGGTGCAACGTGCAGCTGCACAGCCCCACCCCCTCCACGCTCTCCGCCGCCCACTCTCTGGGGAGACGGGCGGCCGCCGCGGCCGATGCAGCCGCAGCGCTTGCCCGATTTGGCCACGGGCCGGAATCCCTGCGGGGATTCCGGGCCGTGGCCGCTGTCCAGAAGTGACGGCGGGGTTCATCACGGCGGGGAATTGCCTTCGCCACGCGACCGCCACCGGTCCCACCGCTTCGGCCGCTCGCGTGGCGAAAGTGATTCCCCGCTGTGGTAACATCTGGGGGGGAACATCCGTTCCCCCCAACAGACGTTCCGTGATCGCAGCCATCACAGGGAATTGACTGTGGTTGACTGTGATCTCGTAACATCTGAAAATACCCACAGTTGCTCATAAGTAAGTCTCATTGTAATCAGTGGGACCTACTCCTGCGCAAGTATGTTTAGGACTGAGTCCATTGTTGGCCTGGGTTATCAATGTCTCCCTTTGGGAGGGCAGGGTTCCTGATGGCCTCCAAATTGCCTTGTCCATCCCATTCAAGAAACCATCTCTTGATGTTGACTCCCCTGCCAGTTATCGCCCTGTCTCTAACTGTCCCTTTTTAGGGAAGGTTATTGAATGGGTTGGTTACCTCACAGCTTCAGGTGCTTCTCAGTGCTATTGAATTCCTGGACCCAAGTCAGTCAGGATTTCATCCTGAACATGGTACTAAGACTGTGGTTGCAGACTTGTTTGATGATTTCCACTTCAATTTCAATTCAATTCAATCTTTATTACAGCTTAACCATATGGTTTTTACTGTATGAAAATCAAGTACAAAAAAATATGAAATTAAGGATTCAAACTAATAACTAAAAACAAGACTTTGCATGTGATAGCTATAGTATTACCTTTAAATAAATATCTATCCATTGCTTCCACCGACACCCCTGCCTTCCTGCACATCATCAACCTCTCCATCTCAACCGGCTCCTTTCCCTCTGCCTTTAAACATATCACTGTCTCCTCCATCCTCAAAGTCCACTCTGGATCCCTCTGAACCCGCTAAGTACCGTCCTGTCTCGCTCCTCCCTTTTGCTTCCAAGCTTCTTGAATGCATTGTCTACTCCCGTTGCCTCGACCTCCTCTCTGCCAACTCCTCCATTGACCCCCTCCGATCTGGCTTCTGCCCCCTCACTCCACTGAAACCGCTCTTGC
>QEPC01005778.1:1173791-1196437 GCA_003113815.1 Sphenodon punctatus
ACCAACTGCCACGTTTGGCTTATCGACCAGGCTCTAGCCTTCCCTTTTTAGGAAGGTTAGTGCATATACACATTGAACAGGAGAGGGGACAGAATAGAACCTTGTGGGACTCCACATGAGACGTCCCGGGGAGATGAAGAACAGTCCCTGAACACCACTCGCTGAGTTCTCCCAGCCAGGAAGGAACGGAACCATTCAAGAACAATTCCACCCACCCTGGCTCAGTCCCGCAAATGAGTCACCAACATCTCATGGTAAACAGTATCAAAAGCAGCTGACAGATCTAACAGAATCAAAAGGGTCAACCAACCCTGATACCATTAATGGAGGAGATCGTCGACCAAAGTCACAAGCTCCGTCTCAGTGCCATAGCCCAGATGAAAGCTGGACTGTGAGGAATCCAGGAAACTGATGCGGTCCAGACCCTGATCCAATTCATGGTGGAGATCATCGACCAAAGCCACAAGTGCAGTCTCAGTGCCATAGCCCAGATGAAAGCCGGACTGCGAGGGATCCAGAAAACTGATGTGGCCCAAATGCACCTTCTACCCATTCCAGGTAGTGACTCTGTACCTGTGGTCCAGATACTACCCATTCAGTGGTATAGAGTCACTACCTGGAATGGGTAGCAGGAGCATCTGGACCATGAGATGTTGGTGACTCGCTTGCAGGACTGAGCTAGGATGGGCGGAATTGTTTTTTAATGGTTCCGTTCCTTCCTGGCCAGGAGAACTTAGCGGGTTCACTGAATGGGTAGCATCTGGACCACAGGTACAGAGTCACTACCCGGAATGGGTATCAGGAGTCCCTGTTTGTAAAAGGGAGATACTCAGTGGTGGTTGGTGGGTTTTGAGACTGGTGGGGCAGTGAGCAGGTTGAACCTACCTGCCTAGGGGCAGAGCCTGGCCGGTGGGCCCAGGGACAGAGCTGGGCAACGGTAGGCCAGTGGTGTGGCTCCATCCAATGTTAACCCAGCAGCAAGGAGTTCCCAGTGTTAACATTGGATGGACATTACATTATAACGCTGGGAACACATTGCTGCTGCATGAAGCACTGCCACTGGGGGATAGAGAGCCCTCTTACTGGGGTCCTGTCCACTCTCTCTTTCCCACCGGGTCAAAATTAACCATAGCAGGCTAATAAATTAAATCATGCTGCCATTGCCTACCTTTATCCTGAACCCTCGAATCTTCAATTTTCATGGCAACCTTGGCCACCTGTAGTCTTCTGAAGGTGTAGGCTTTGGGACAAACCTTCCTTCTGGCTTGGAGAACTGGGAGGACTGAATTAACTCCCTGTCCTGCAACAAGCCAAATCAGAAGAGAATGAAAGGGAAGAGAAGGACAGGAGAGAGGAGAAGTAGGAGGGAAAGGGTTTGGTTTTGGTGCACGAGAAGAGGAAAGGGAAGAGATGGGTTCAGTGTGGGACAGGGGAAAGGGGCTTCCTTGTTGTCTGCAGTCTTCTCTTCTGTCATGCTCCTCCTCTGTTCACAAGGAGAGCAGTTGCAGGCCTGTATATCAACCAAACATGCCCCATCCAAACCAGCATCCCCAGTACCTACACTGTATCTCCAGCAGCCAGATGCTTGTCCAAACACACAGGCCTTTTAAAAAAAGTTTGGCCAGATTCAGAGCTGCATTGCCACAAACCAGGCACATCGAGATCAGCATCGCCAGTACCTACACTGTATGCCTGTCCAAGCAAACTGACCTTTTAAAAAAGTTTGGCCAGTTTCAGGGCTTCATTGCCACCAAACCAGGCCCATCGAGACCAGCATCCTCAGTTCCTACACTGTATCCCTGGCACCCAAATGCCTGTCCAAGCAAACAGGCCTTTAAAAAAAACTTGGTCAGTTTTATTTATTTTTTTATTTTTATAAGCATTTTTTTTAGCCACCCCCTCATGCCCATGGCATCTTGGGGCAGCTTACAACAACCAACACCACAATAAAATTCCATAAAGTCAATATTAAAAATCCAACTTTATAAATACATTAAAAAATATCATCCCATCCCCCCTCCAAAAACTACCCTCCCCTCCCCTCCTCCCCTCCGAAGGCCTGGACAAACAGCCAGGTCTTGCAGGCTCGACGGAATGCGAGCAGACCTGGGGACAGGGGGCTTCCTCCAGGAGGGAGTTCCAGAGCTGCGGCTTGGCCATTAAGAACGCTCTCTCCATTGTGCCCGCCCCCGTCTCACACGGGGGACCTCCAAAAAGGTGCCCCCAGTGGACCAAAGGGATCGCTCCGAGGCGCAGAGGGCAAGGCGGTCCCTGAGATATGAGGGGTCCAGACCATGCAGGGCTTTATAGATCAACACTAACACCTTGAATCCGGCTTGGTACACTATACGCAGCCAGTGCAGAGCATGGAGCACAGGTGTTATGTGCTCCCATTGCCCAGTCCCATAAGGAGACGGGCCGCCACATTCTGCACCAGCTGCAGCCTCCGAACCAGAAACAAGGGAAGCCCCACGTAAAGTGCATTGCAGTAGTCTAGCCTCGAGGTGATGAAGGCATGGATGATAGTGGCCAGGTCGGGCCTGGAAATGTATGGACACAGCCTCCGTACCAGATACAGCTGGTGGAAGGCGGCCTTAGCCACCATCTCCACCTGCTGATCTAGATGGAGACCCGAGTCCAACACCACCCCCAAACTCCGAACCTGCTGGGCCCTCCCCCACAAGGGGAGCCAGAACCTCCCCCACCCTACCCACCACCATCACCTCCGTCTTATTGGGATTTAGTTTCAGTCTGCTCTGCCACATCCAATCCACCACGGCCTCCAAACATTGGGAAAGTAATGAGACAGCAGGATCTGGATCAGATGAAAATGAGAGGTATAGCTGAGTATCATCAGCATATTGGTGACATCGCACCCCGAACCCTCTCACAATCTTCCCCAGGGGCTGCATATACACATTAAATAATAGCAGTGTCAAGGCCCCCCACGGGCTGCTCCTGCTGGCGGGGGGCTGCTCTGATCAGGGGCTGCCCTGACCCAGACACCCCAGGTCCTTCGGATCCTGCGCCACCCCCACCCCCTCCTGCAGACACCCCCACCAGCCTGAGCTCAGATGGGCTCAGGGCCCTCCAATGCGGCAGAGTTAGCCACGCCCCCAGTGCGCCACTCTGCACACTTGCGGGAGCGCGCAGGGGGCGGGGCCTCAGGGATAAACACCAGCACCGGGAGGCACTCGGCGCTGGTGATTGAAGTGGAGAAACTGGCCGACAGAGCAAGCTAAGTAGCGCATTGTTTTGGGGTGAACTATTGAGAGTTGTGGGTACTTGAGAAGTAGTGTTTATTTGTTGTTGACCTGTATTCTTCCCGTGTGTGTTTGAGAGTGTGAGTGAGTGCAAGTAAAGGAGTGTGAGTCCTTACCTTTTTCCCAGGAGCATTACCCTTTCCCCGCTGGTGTGCCAGCCCCTTCCCCTGGCCCCCTCATTTCCCGGGCCCCCATCCCTTGTTACCCAGTCACGTACCCTCTACTACCTTCCCTCTCCCCTTTTCTAGTGTGGTTTCTGTGTGTTGGGTGAGAGACTGGGGGCCCACTGCTCCCTTCAAACGCTTGGCACCCTATGATGATAGGGACCTGGCCTTTCTAAGGCCTATAGGTCAACACACTATCCTGACAGGCATTAAACCTCTGAGAGATCACTCCAGCATCTCGAGTCTGAGTCCGTGCGTGGGTAATATGAGCAAGCGAACGCCCGCAGTCCCAGATCCCTTGCCCATTCCCTCCACCTTAGCCCCCTTAGTGATATGTGGAGACAAGATCGAACCCTGCAGAACGTCACAGGATAAGGCCCGGGGGCTTGATATTTCAGCCCCCAGCACCACTCGCTGGCTTCTCCCCAAGAGGAATGAGCAGAACCACCCAAGGACAGTCCCATCCAGACCCCCCAGGTCTCGCAGTCATCTCAGCAGCAGCCCATGGTCCACGGTGTCAAACGCGGCCAAGAGATCTAGCAGGATCAGAAATGTGGAACATCCTGTGTCCATCTCCCGGTGGAGATCGTCCACCAAAGCCACCAACGCCATCTCAGTACCATAGCCGGGGCGGTACTCAGACTGAAAAGGGTCAAGGAAACCGATGCTATCCAAATGCTCCTGGAGCTGCAGTGCCACTGCCCATTCAATAACCTTCCCTAAAAAGGGAAGATTAGAGATGGGTTGGTAGCTGGCGAGTGCGTCCACATCCAAAGATGGCTTCTTCAGCAGGGGGCACACCACAGCCTCTTTGGGTGACAATCTCCCCTACCGAAGGGATGTGTTCACTACCCTCGCCAGCACCGTCCCCAAAGTCTTCCTGGAGGCTTTCACCAACCAGGACGGGTATGGATCTAATTCACAACTAGTGGCTCTAACAGACCCCAGGACATTCACCACATCGGCTCGGGTCACTTCCTGAAACTCATCCCAGAAAGATCGACCAGAAGGGGCCTCCATAACCTCATGCTCCTCACCCACTGCTTCCAATCCAAAGTTACTCTTGATCTGAGCAATTTTGTCTGCAAAGTAGGTGGCAAACTCCTCGCAGCAGGCCTGGGACAAGTCCCCGTCCAGGTGGAGGGAGGCCGGACTGACCAGCCCCCGCACCACCTGGAACAGCTCCGCTGGACATGACTTTGCAGACGCTATGAGAGCAGCAAAGAACTCCCTTCATTGCTGTCCTCACAGCCTCAACATAGGATCGCAAATGGGTTCTATGGAGAAGTCAGTCAGATTCAGAGCGAGACCAATGCCAGTGTCACTCTAGTCTCCTGCCTACGTGTTTCATACACCACAGCCTGTCAGTAAACCAAGGGGCCCTGTGGTGACGAGACAGAGCTGCGTTGCCAACTGCATTTTAGGGCTGCATTGCCAACAAACCAGGCCCATCAAGACCAGCATCTCCAGTACCTTCACTGTATCCCCGGCAGCCAAATGCCTGTCCAAACAAACAGGCCTTTTAAAAAAGTTTGGCCAGTTTCAGGGCTGCATTGCCACCAAACCAGGCCCATCGAGACTAGCATCCCCAGTACCTGCACTGTATCCCCAACAGACAAATGCCCATCCAAACACACAGGCCCTTGTTAAAAAGGTTGGCCAGTTCCAGGCCTGTGTTGCCACCAAACCAGCCCCATCAAAACAACAGCCTAGACATGCAGCAAGATGAAGTCAGGGGGCATCTTTTGCATATCGCTTGGGTCCAGGGCTGGATAAACCAAATTTAAACAATGCATTGCTGTTTCTCAATGAAGGCTCAGGCAAGATCCTCAAAATCACACAGTCATAAGCAGAGAGTCCAGAAACTACTTTCCAGCAGCAGGGAGCAGCAGTGAAACAGCGAAGGGAGGTACCATTTTTAAAAAGAGTAGCCACAACCAGCAGACCCACAAATTCACAAAATGGCCTCTCTACTCATGCTTGGGAGGGGAGAAGGAATGCATCATGCATACACAGAGCAAGCAAAGCAAACCATCTTAAGGCAACAATGTTATGTGTAGTCCGTAGCACACCATAAGGGACTAACCATTAGTGAAAAAGCCTGCCACAACATCCCACCAAACTGCAAAGGGTGGGGCCATTTTAAAATGTAAGGAACATGCCAGCAAAGATTAGATTGGAAACCCTTCCTTCCATCCAAACCCCTAGGTCCTCCACCCGGAAAACAGAAAGCAGACAATTTATGTGTAAAACAGGAAAGGGACCAATTTTAGCCAAGACTAGCCATGGCCAGTGGGGCACAGAAAATGCCCACGGCCTTTGCACATGCTTGGGGGAGGAAGGGGGAATCCAGCAGTGCACTGACAAACACACAACAAGCAAAAGCAAACCACTGAAACCATATCTTAAGCCAACCATATTATCCTCAGCACACCACAAAAGCAGCAGCGAGGAGTTCCACTTGTTCCCCAAAACATGGTTCACTTCACATCTCTGTTGCACCCCCTCCCCCATTATCTCCCAGTGCACCCCCTCCCCATTGTCTCCCAGTGCACCCCCAACCCCATTCCCCAGCCAGACTCCCTGATTCCTCCCACTCCCACTTCCCCATTGTCTCCCAGTGCATCCCCTCCCCCCAGCCAGACTCCCCGAGAATTGGAAATCAGCTCTCTTTTTCGGAAACCACTGTTGAAATCCATGCAACTTAGAAACGCCAAGAACACAATCCTCCACCATTTAAAGTCAATGGCAAAACTCCCATTGACTTTAATGACATAGTATTCTCCTATGAGTCAGAGTCAGTTTGATTTTTTTCCAGGCAATTAATAGCTGAAGCTCTTTAGGTTCTATATACACACTGAAGAACCCTCGATATATTTGATAGGTTTTTGAATTTCTACCAGTGTTATTTTACATGACACTCACTCTGTAGTGCAGCATATAGCGTAATGACTGCCTATTGTTCACCTCTCATAAGCAACTTCAGTTTTATGGTGCTCTTTGTATATAATTTATAAAGTGCAGTGGAATTAAAGATTCTATAAATATTTAAAATATGGTTACAGTGTACTATACATCGTTGGGCCATAGTATATTGAGACAACATTGTTATTAGGATAATGCCCAGGAAATTGATTTAACTTAATGATAGTGAATGGACATGATGGGTCTTTAATTGGGACAGCATTATCATAAATTTAGCAACTACACATGAATTTAATGGCAAGTAGCCAGTTCTTAAATGGGTGTGACATTCTAAGCTTAGACCAATGTCTCTCCCAAGAGCAAATGGGTCTAATAGCTAGCCAGGCTTGTCTGAGTCTGATTGGTTTTGCTCAAAGGAGGCAGCATTCAGTGGTATGTAGCCCAACAGAGGTCACTTTTATACGAGCGGCCGGATGCAACACATTCTTCAATGCGCTTTCTGAAAAGCCCCGTGGGGTGCATTTAGATGCACCGGAAGTAGCCAGCCACCATAGGAATCACCACTCGCGTGGCCTTTTAAATATGCATTTTGGAAGCCTCAGGGTTTCCAAAATGTGCCTTCAAAAAGACCGCATGAGCGGTGATTCCTATGGTGGCTGGCTACTTCTGGTCCATCTAAACACACCCCGTGGGACTTTTTAGGAACCGTGTTGAAGAACGCACTGTATCCAGCTGCTTGTATAAAAGTGGCCAGACTCTGAGGGTGTTTTTAAATGAGCAGTATGGAGGGAGGCAGTCCATGGCCACTGAGTGGCATGGCTGAGGGGAGCCCACACACCTGAAGTGTGTGGGGAGTGCTATGGGTGGCTCCCATGCTGGTCACGGTACATTAAGCTGGCCTCACATGAAGCCCCCCTGATTTTTCAGCAGTACTCCATGCATGGCCATGGGTGGCCACTGCATGGGTTACAGGAGCACGCCTCCCCACACAACACCCTCACACAAGTGGCTGGGTGCGTGATCAGTGGGGGGGTCACGCATGAATGTGTCTCATTTTAAAACACCCTGATTTGGGAATTTCTGTAATCTGTTTACAGGCCACTGCACATCTGCAACAGTTTAAATTCCAAGCGACAGAAGTCTTTTCTATAGGTTTTCTTTTTTTGTGTTTGTGTAAAGTCACCATTAGCACCCTAAGCAATTCTACTGAAAACTATATTAAGGTGAAAGAACTCTAACGGCTTGTTCTCATGAGCAAGGAAAATTATTTTGAAGGATTTGATTTACTCTGGAGTAGCTACCACTGTCTGCCTCTGTTCCCATGAGCAGGGAAAATGGCTCAGTACGCTATAGGCAGCCAGTGCAGAGTGCGGAGCTCCAGTGTTATGTGCTCACGCTGCCCTGTCCCCATCAGGAGACGGGCCGCTGCATTCTGCACTAGCTGCAGCCTCCGAACCAGAAACAAGGGAAGCCCCACGTAGAGCGCGTTGCAGTAGTCTAGCCTCGAGGTGATGAAGGCATGGATGAGAGTGGCCAGATCGGGCCCGGAGAACTACGGTCGAAGCTTCCGTACCAGATACAGCTGTCGAAAGGCGGCTTTAGCTACCGCCTCTACCTGCTGATCCAGATGGAGGCCTGAATCCAAAACCACCCCCAGACTCCGAACCTGAAGAGCAACGGGCAGGCAAACCCCCCCATCAGGGGGGCCAGCACCTTCCCCGCCCTTCCCACCACCATCACCTCCATCTTATCGGGATCGAGCTTCAGTCTACTCTTCCGCATCCAATCCGCCACAGCCTCCAAACATTGGGAAAGTAATGAGATAGCAGGATCTGGGACAGTTTAAAACGAGAGGTACAGCTGAGTATCATCAGCATATTGGTGACATCGCACCCCGAACCCTCTCACGATCTCCCCCAGGGCCTGCATATACACATTAAACAACAATGGAGACAGAATAGAACCCTGCGGAACACCACAGGTCAAGGCCCGGGGGCTAGATGTTTCAGCCCCCAGCACCACCCGCTGGCTTTTACCCAAGAGGAATGAGCGGAACCATCCAAGGACAGTCCCGTCCAGGCCCCCCATGTCTCGCAGCCGCCTCAACAGCAGCCCATGGTCCACGGTATCAAAAGCGGTCAAGAGATCTAGCAGGATCAAAAAGGTCGAACATCCTGTGTCCATCTCCCGGCGGAGATCATCCACCAAGGCCACCAACGCTGTCTCAGTACCATAGCTGGGGCAGAACCCAGATTGAAAAGGGTCAAGGAAACCAATGCTGTCCAAATGTGCCTGGAGCTGCAGTGCCACTGCCCATTCAATAACCTTCCCTAAAAAGGGAAGATTAGAGACGGGGCGGTAGCTGGCGAGTGTGTCCACATCCAAAGGTGGCTTCTTCAACAGGGGGCGCACCACAGACTCCTTGAGACTGGGCGACCACCTCCCCTGCTGAAGGGGAGGTTCACTAACCTCGCCAGCACTGTCCCCAAAGTCTCCCTGGAGGCTTTCACCAACCAAGACGGGCACGGATCTAATTCACAACCTGTGGCTCTAACAGACCCCAGGACATTCACCGCATCGGCCGGCGTCATTTCCTGAAACTCATCCCAGAAAGATCGACCAGACAGGGCCTCCATAACCTCGTGCCCCTTGCTTACTGCTTCCAATCCAGTGTCAAAGTTACTCTGGATCTGAGCGATTTTGTCTGTGAAGTAGGTGACAAACTCCTCACAGCGGGCCTGGGAGAACTCCCTGTCCAGGCGGAGGGAGGCCGGACTGACCAGCCCCCGCACCACCCGGAACAGCTCCGCTGGATGCGACTTCGCAGAGGCTATGAAGGCAGCAAGGAACTCCTTCGTTGCTGTCCTCACAGCCTCAACATAGGACCGCAAGTGGGTCCTATGGAGAAGTCAATAAGATTCAGAGCGAGTCCGACGCCAGCTTCACTCTAGTCTCCTACTTACCTGTTTCATATACCACAGCCCCTCAGTAAACCAAGGGGCCCTGTGATGACGTGACGGAGGTAGTAGACGTCTCAGAGACACCCTGTCAATGGCTTCCCCCAGCAAGATGTTCCAACTCTGAACCAGCTCATCAACTGGGTGACCGTCAGGGTCCAGGGTTATCTCCCTCAGAGCCTCCTGGAACCGCTGCGGTTCCATCAGCCTCTGAGGGTGGATCATCCTAACTGGTCCATCCCCCTTCTGGAGGGGGTGTGCTGGGAGGAAGTGAGGAAATGAGGAAGTGTTGAGGTTTTCTGGGACAGTAGAAGACTTAGGAGGTGTGAGAGCAGATACATAGACCCTTTTCACACAGACACTCTAACACTGATAGAGTGAGTGTTACATTTTATTATACATGTTGCAGGGCTGCAGGTGTGCTCTATGGTTGCCCTGCAACATGTATAAAAAATGTAACACCCATTTTATCAGTGTTAGAGTGTCTGTGTGAAAAGGGCCACACTTTCTTCCTGTACAGTTGAGCAACCCTCCTGGTATAGGATCCTTCCTCCCAAATTTAAGCCCACTTTCTGGAGAGCTAGTTTGGGTTTGGTGAATTCTGCATTAGTGCAGGGGGTGGACTAGATGACCCTGGAGGTTTTTTTCCAGTTCTGTGACTCTATTATTTTCCTTTATCTTCACTTTAACATCACTGCTAGTGGGAACTGAGAGGAGGTAAAATGAATTAGAAGGTGCTTACCTCTCAAAAAAGGCACATAAGAACAAGCCCTAAAAGGTTAGGAAAGGTTCCAGTTCAAGAAATCTTGGCTTTTGATGACTGTGCTACATTGCAGTGTTTTGGAATCAAAGTAAGATATTACATCATCAGGTGTTCCAGGGGCTGTGCATTGTGAGATACTTGCATTAACCGTGTACAATAAAATGCTACTGTGCTTCTTCATCTGTATTATTTTAACCATTCGGAAAGAAAGAGTTTTAGCTTCTTGTCAGGGTCAAGTAGATGGAGCATCAGTAATGCAACTGCCATAATTCTTGTACATTTTAATTAAAATAAAAGTTAAATCAGTAGTACTTGAAAAGGTCCTCTGGAATTGCAGCAGATACAAATAAGCCCTCCAGTTTGAGATTTTGAGAGGTGATGACTCGAAAAAGCAGGTGCACAGCCTTTTTTTGGGTTATTTCTTTTTTGTTCTTGTGTGGACAACTATTATGCCAAAAGACTTTACCAACTGATCTAAAATGTCATTAATTTTCTTAAATGAAATATACCACAGAAAATACCGCTAGTGCTTAATTTCAGAAGTCCAAATAATATACCAAGGGACCTATCTTGGGACAAGTAGTCCTCTAACTTTTCACTTGCCCTTGAGATTTAGAAGAAATCATATCTATAGTATTCCTAATATGTAGCAATTTAACCAAATTTATATTAGCTGTGAACAAATGGATTAACAAGCACCTCCTTAAAATTTAAATTTCTGTTTCATTTATCAAATTTATAGAATCAAGTTTGTTTCAGGGGTGGGGAAGGATTAATTTCCAAGTGTAACATAAACTTGCTTATCAATAGCATGGAAATTTACAACAATTGTATACTCTGTGCAGCACAGAAATATTTGAAATGCATAATTCATACCAATTTTCATGTAACATACAAGTAGTGAATATGTAACAAATTTGGAGAAAATGGTATTTATTGGACACTTGGAAATGAATAAAATCCTTGATTTTAAAAGTGCTATATAACAAAGGAACATACGGGACCATAGTGTTGCTGTAATACAATGTCGGGTTTTTGTTTTGTTTTTTAAAAAAGGTGAATGCATGATGTTTATTGCATGATTGCATTTTCTGTGATGACTGAACTAAGCAATGCCATAGCAAAGTTGAAGGAATTCATGGTAGAGGCATCCTGTTCCATGCTGCTGCCATCTTGATGATACTATGCATAGATGTGTTCTGAGATGGTGACAAAGTACTTCAGGTGATATCTTTTATTGGATAGAATCAGCTGTAATTATTAATTATTAATTATTATAGGCATTTATATAGCGCCAGCGATGTACCTGGCACTTTACAGAGAATAAGATAGACACGGTCCCTGCCCGAGAGCTTACAATCTAAAGACAGGGGGAGGGGAGACAGGGGAGGGGGAACCGAGGGAGAGACAAAGGATGCAACAATCATGAGGATGCGAGAACTCAGGTACATGTTCTTGGCTTGGTTACAGTACATTGGGAGTTTGCAGATAACAGGTGGGAGATAATCCTGGGTGGGAATGGTTAGCAGGAGTTAAGAAGGACAGAGCGGAAGAGGTGGGTTTTGAGGAGGGATTTGAAGGTTCGAAGGGAGGGGGCAAGGCGGATGTGGGCAGGGAGGGAGTTCCAGGCGTGCGGGGCAGCGAGGGAGAAGGGAATAAGGAGGTTAGGGGAGCAGGGGTGGCGTGGGAGGGTGAGGGAGGGGATGGAGGAGGAGCGGAGTGCTCAAACAGGGGTTTGGAGGGAGATTAGGGCAGAGAGGTAGGGGGGAGCGAGATTGTGAAGGGCTTTCTAGGTGAAGACGAGGAGCTTCTGCAGAATATGCTCAGGAAGGGGGAGCCAGTGGAGAGAGGAGAGGAGCGGCTGCACATGATCAAAGCGACGGGCTAGGTGGATGATCCTGGCAGCAGAGTTTTGAACAGAGATGAGGGAGGAAAGGTGAGAGCGGGGAAGGCCAGCAAGGAGGAGGTTACAATAGTCGAGGCGTGAGATGACTAGGGCATGGATGAGAGTTTTGGCAGAGGAGACAGACAGAAAAGGGTGGATCTTAGCAATGTTGTTGAGGGAGAAGCGGCAGGATTTGACCACGGAGCCAGTGTAGGGTTTGAAGGTGAGGTGCGAGTCGAAGATGAAGCCCAAGCTGCGAGCTTGGGGGACAGGGAGGATGGACACTCCGTCAATGGTAATTGACAGGGAAGAGGGAGAGGAAGAGGAAGGATTGGGAGGNAGTTTGAGTTGGCATTGAGACATCCAGGCGGAGATATCAGAGAGACAGTTGGTGAGATGAGCTTGAACAGAGGGGGAGAGGGATGGAGTGGAGAGAGAGAGTTGAGTGTTGTCAGCTTATAAGTGGTATTGGAAACTGGGAGGCAATGAGTTTGTCTAGGGAATGGGTGTAGATGGAGAAGAGGCCAAGGACAGAGCCTTGGGGAACCCCGACAGAGAGGGTTAGGGAGGAGGAGGGGGAGGAGTTAGGAAGAGATACACTGAAGGAGCGGTCAGAAAGGTAGGAGGAGAACCAGTCGAGGACAGAGTCCCGGAATCCCAGGGAGTGAAACAATTCAAGAATAGCGAGTTGATGAGATTACACAAGCCTTTGGGCTATGCATGCTCCTCAGGCATGTAACGAGTCAGAACTATAGAATAAGCAAATGCAGGACAGGTATATGAGATAAGGCAGTGACTAGGGTGGGTGTGGATAAGAAAAAATAACTTGGGAGGGGGATTGGGTGGAAAAAACCCCATAGATGTCAGACATGTTTTGAGATTATGAAAAATGCTGCCATGCATATATCTGAGGTGCAGCATCTGGAGTCTGAGAGTAGCTATTGTGATGTCTGAATACTAGGGTTGGATTAAGGTAAATCCAGGCAGCACGACTAAACATGGCCTTATGTGTTGGGGGTTCCCCAGAGGCCTCCAATACACGGGGCTGCCTTTAAATGGATGACCCACCTAGGTGTGAGGTGGGGCAGAGGCATGGATGTGATCCATATAAAATCACCCAATGAGTTGGATTCTCCAGCCTGAAAGAGCCAAGCCGGTTCTCCACTCTCCAGGCAAGCTCAAAGCAGCCCCTCCCATGCTATAAAGTAGATAAAGGACTCTAATGTCCTCTCCTTAATTATTCTTCTTGCAGTCTTTAATTTTTTAATTTAAAAACAAAACAAAACATCACCACCACCACCACCACCACCACACACACTGTTTGGGAGTATCAGTGTGAAGTTATAATTTCTAATTGTTTTGCTTAAAAAAAAAAATCAGCAGGTGAAGGCTTCAGACCTAGATCTCATCAGGGGCCGATGTGATTTCTTTAAGCTTCCCTTTTAAAGCAATAACAACATTTCAGACCAGCTTTTCTGTTAGGCTCATGTCAGGGAGAATCCACACAGGAGGAGAAATGGCTGGAGTGTGTGGGGGGGGAAGCTTTACTGGCAGGAGGAAGGCTGTGCAAACTGTAAAATTAGCAGTGGTGGGGAGGTGGGAGCGGTGGGGGTTGCCTCTGACATGGAGGTGGGGGGCCTGAAGTTGGGGGGGGCGAGGCTGAGCAGACGGGAGGGGCGGGAAACACAGCCATTTGGACCGTGATGGGGCAGGGGAGATATGGTCCCAACAGTCATGTTTTTAGATCTGTGAGGGGAATGAGGTGTTTGGTGCCTGTTCCCTGAGCAGTCCAGGGCAGATGGGGAGGTGGTTGGAGATCAGAGACCTCTCAGGCCAAAGCTTTTGCGGTTAAATGAAAGGTTGGTGGCTAACAAGTCATCAGCGATCCATGACTTGATCTTGACTCAGGCTGCCAACCTTGTTCGTTTGATGGAGACCTGGCTGGACATGGAATCTGGACCTATCTTGGTGGACCTTGTTCCTGCCGGGTACTCCATGCAGCATCAGCAAAAGCTTGATGAGATAATTATGCATTAATGACAAGGGCATTATTAACACCTCCCCCACCAACATATCCCCCGCCTCAAGGCCAGTGCAGAACACTAGGTCGAGAGTATGCCCCCCCCCCCACTATGCATCAGGCTGATGACCATTTGGGACAGGCCCATGGTTTCCATGGCGGCCATGAACTCACACTCTGCCTCCGCAAGACCAGCACCAGCGTGAATATTGAAGTTCCCCAGGACCAAGACTCTCAGGGACCGCAACACCACTCCCGATACCAGTTCAGCTAGAGCGAAGAGGAACGCTGCTGGACAGGAAGGTGCACGGTATACCAGCAGCATTCCTAATCTATCCACTGCCAAATTGATCACAAGATGAAGGGCCTTGATCCCTGGTATCACCTGCACTGGATACCTTCTCACAGTCCAAGACTCCCTACAAACAAGGACTACCCCCGAGGCCAGACTCCGAGCTCATATCTGCCCCTGTAGAGGCGCAGAACCTATTCAAATGGTTCACCCCCGGAGACTGATGGAGCCAGATCGGTTCTGGATGGCTCTGGGGGAATTGGCCTCTGATCTCGATGGCTGTTTGGCTGAGGACCTTATTCTGACTTGGAACACCTTGCTGATGGGGGCCATCAACCGGAGGGCTCTGAGGTGTCCGCTTCCTCAGTTTCAGCACCACAGGTTACCTTGGTTTACTGAGGGACTGTGGTGTTTGAAGCGGAAAGGACGGTGGTTAGAGTGACAGTGGCACCGTTCTCTGGCTGAATCTGATAGGTTACAGCATAGAATAAGTTTATGGGCCTATTCCGTGAGGGCAGCAAAGAAGGAATTTTTTGCTTCCTTCATAGCAGCCGCGAAGTCCCATCTGGGTGGTGCGGAGGCTGGTCAGTTCGGCCTCCCTCCGCCCGGATGTGGAATCTTCCTGTCAGGCCACAGCAGCATGGCATGTTTCGGCGGTGGGGGATCCGGAGAATGCCCCGCCGAGGCCGCAGAGGCACAGGGAGGGCCCCACCCCCCCGCCTAGGGGGGATACCACTGGATGCACCGCAGGGTCCTGCCTCGCAGAGGAACGAGGCCTCCGGGGTGGCCCCACAGAATTCCCCTCTTCCACAACTCCTGGCCCTGCAGATAGCAAGCCCCGCCCAGCCCCGACGCAGCACACGCTTAGCAGCAGAGCGGGCACAGCAGGGGGCGGGGCCCAGAATCACTTAGGAATGAATTCACCTGGGTAATGCTAGCAATGGATAAAAGCACCAGCAGGGCATCAGTTCCCCGCCGGTAACCGCAGAGAGAAGCTGGCCCCTGTTCCTGTCTGGTGAAAGCTAAGTGCTAATCTTGTTTGTGCCCCTTGTGATTGTTTGAGCTCTTTCTGTCTTGTTCCTTACTGACACCCCCCCGCCCCTGATTCCTAGTGAGAGTTGTATGTATCTTCCTTGCACCTCCCCCTCCTAGCCCTAAAACTGGTCCTTGGTTGCTGAATTCCCTTCCCTCCATTTTCCCTTACCCGTGGTCCGCCCCTCTGTGTGCTAGAGCCTCCCCTTAGCCCCTTCCCCGGAACCCCCTCCCGCTTCCTTGTTCCCCTTCCCTCCTCCCTCACTCCCGGCCCCTTGTCCTTCGCCCCCAATTGTCTGGTACCCCACCTTGTGTTACACCGTGGTGACCTGGGGAGCGCTTGTGGAGTGCAACTGGAATCCCTCCCTCCATCCCTTACTCTGGTTAGCACATTATCTCATCCCCTGTGATGAAAAGGGTTGCCTCCTGATACAGGAGGAAAGCCCACCTACTAACCTGAGGGGATTATTGGTACCCCAGAGTGCCAACGGAGAGACGGCTGATTACCTTGTCCCCATCCCAGGTCACACCTCACTTCGCCCCTTCCCTCACCCCCACCTGATACTTCCAGGGCCCACTGTGACATGTTTGTCAACTACTTCATGGATAAGATTGCTCTGATTCACCATGATTTTGGTTCTGCATGTTGTTCAGAGGGAGGAGAGTCAGAGGCTGCAGAAGCCCTGTCTGATCTGATTTCATGAGATCTGTTTCAGGAGGTGATGCCAGCTGAGGCAGAGGATGTTCTGGGGTCTATTAGGGCCACCTCTTGTGAACTGGATCTGTGCCTGTCCTGGTTGGTGAAAGCCTGCCAGGAGATGTTAGGCGGGGTGATCAACGCCTCCCTTCAGGAGGTCAGGAGGTCAGAGTGCCGGAATGTTTGTAGGAGCCGGTGCTGCGGCCTCTGATTAAGAAACCATCACTTTACATTGACTCACTTCCAGCTGGGGTCTATTAGGGCCACCTGTTGTGAACTGGATCTGTGCCCATTCTGGTTGGTAAAAGCCTGCCGGGAGACATTAGGTGGGGGTGATCAATGCCTCCCTTCAGGAGGGCAGAATGCTGAAATGTTTGAAGGAACCGGTGCTGAGGCCTCCGCTTAAGAAAACATCACTTGACGTTGACTCACTTGCCAGCTATTGGCCAGTCTCTAACTGTTCCTTTTTAGGGAAGGTTATTAAGTGGATGGTGGCCAACAGCTCCAAGTGCACCTTGATAGCTGCAGCTTTCTAGATCCCTCCCAGTCTGGCTTTTGCCCAGGGTATGGTATGGAGACTGCGCTTGTGGTCTTGGTTGATGACCTGCCCCGGGAGATGGACCAGGGATGTTCAACTCTACTGGTCCTATGAGATCTCTTGGCAGCTTTTGACATGGTTGATCACAAGTTGTTGGTAACTCACTGGTGGGACCAGGCAGGATTAGGCGAAACAGTTCTACAATGGTTCCATTCCTACCTAGCTGGTAGGACTCAACAGGTAGTGTTAGGAGATGAGTCATCCTGCCCTCGTGACCTCTCGTGTGGTGTCCCTCAAGGTTTCATTCTATCATCACTCCTGTTCAACGTGTACATGCAGCCATTGGGTGAGGTTGTGAGACGGTGCGGAGTGAGTTGCCATCAGTATGCTGATTACACTCAGCTGTACCTCTCATTTTCTCAGACCCAGGCCCAGCAGTCTCTGTGCTTTTCTGGTGTTTGGCATCTGTGGGGGACTGGATGAGGCAGAGCTGGCTGAAGCTGAATCCTGACAAGACGGAGGTAATGCTGGTGGGGAGACATCTGCCGGTATGACATCTGCCATCATTGAAGGGATTTTTCCTCTGCTAGTCTCCCAAGTGCGGAGTCTTGGGGTGCTCCTTGATTCCCAGCTCCGCTTGGAGGTCCAGGTGGAGGCAGTAGCGAGCGGGGCCTTCCGACAGTTACATCTGGTTCAGCGGCTTCAGCCTTACCTCTCAGACTCTGACCTGACCACCATCATTCATGCTTTTGTTACCTCGAGACTGGACTACTACAACACGCTGTATGTGGGGCTACCTTGAGTGACGATCCGGAGGTTACAGCTGGTGCAGAATGCGGTGACATGGCTCCTTATGGGGTCAGGTTGCCGGGAGCACATTACATTGGTGCTCTGTCTTCTGCATTGGCTGCCTTTTTTTTTCCGGGCTCGATTGAAAGTGTTGATTCTTGCCTTTAAAGCCCTACACGGGCTTGACCTGACCTATTTGCGGGATCGCCTCACTCCCCAGGTCCTGGATTGACTCCTGTGGTCTGCTGGGGATGCCTTCCTGGAGGTTTGCCGAGTCAATTGGGGAGGGGGAGAGCACTATGGACAGGGCATTCTTGGTAGCCACACCGTGACTGTGGAACTCTCTCCCAGAGGCTTGCCTGGCCCCGGACCTGTTGACCTTTTGTTGCTTGTGTAAGTCCTGGCTGTACCTCCAGGTGTTTGGTGGAGGGTGGTTATGTGGTGGGGAGTGGGAGAAGGGAGTTATGGGACGGTTTTGTGTTTTTTATAATTTTAATGTTGGGAATGTTGTTTTATATTTGTATGATTTTATTGTAAATCATGATGTTGTTCTATATTTATATTTTATTGTAAGCCACCCCAGGTGGAGTTGGGCATGGTATTAAATTGTTAAAATAAATAAATAAATAAAATTTACTTGGCATGAGGGTGTGAAGGCCATTCAGTTAAGGCAAATGTTGGGATAGCGCTTGGGTATAAAGACTGTGTAAAATGTTTGTCTGTCTTATGAGGGAGGTTATTGTATGGATAGGAGAACCATGAACTACTTAAGATTTCTTTTTTTCTCCCCAGCCCAGGCTTAAGCAATGGACTAATTTGAATTTGCATATATGCATATATGCAAATGTTATGTAAATTATGCCCCACATTGTCCTGTATTTTAAGAGTCACTGGCTGCAATCCCAAACCCCTTCAGGGCAACACAATGTACTTGCAATGGCCATGTGCACAATTTGTGGTATGTGCTCACGTGCGGGTAGTATGCGGGGCATGGGATGAGCCCCTCTGTCCCTCTTCAGAATTCAGGTGTTGAGAGGCATGATTCTTACTACCTCAAACTGTTTTTTCTTAACTATATCTGAGACAAAAGAACTAACAAGAAAGAACATAAAAACAGCCCTGTTAGATCTTTTTTTAATCCAGCAGAACAAATAGCTTTTATATCATCCTACTACCTGTCATCAAAGTAGAGAAATGATAATGTTAGTTGAAGACAGGACTTCCCATACCTGAAAAAAGAGAAAATGAGGCATTAAGGGCATTATACCTCTGTAAATTCTGAACATGTGTAGAATTAGTGTGAATAGAAATAAAAATAAGTTTGAAAAATGTAATGATATTGAATACAACACGAGGTAAAACATGTTAAGCTTAGTAATACATGCTACATTAGGAACTAGTTGGAATTTCATCTACTGTCAGTACAGATTGAAAGATACTTTATATAGGCTAATTATTTAGGTAAATTAGCCAAAAATATATTGAAATATTTCATGTTCTAATTATAGAAAAATCAGATCTACACTGTGTTTTTTCTGCTTCTTTTAAAAGCAGTTTTTGTAACTGACAATTAAAAAAAATGCGAAACAGTGCAGATTAAAAAGTAACTGTGGGTTGAAAAGGCCAATATCTAGTTTTCACAGTCTTTATTTGAGGCATGCAAAATGTGTGGATGAAGCATCTTATCCCTTGTCTCCAGTATCCAATCATGGATTGCTGTGTCAGAGTTCATCGACTACTCTGCATAAACTTCAGGTGGAACCCTTTCCAATAAAACCTAATGTTTGAATGCCTTAGGAAGAACAAAACCCCTCAGGAGGATAGATACACATAATTTGTCTAGATCTGATTATTCTCTTAAATAGAATCTTTGCTGAACTGCATAATAGGCAGAATATGAAAACTGAATTTTGCTGATGAAAGTTCCAAGGCTGTTTGAGAAAAAAAGAATTTACTCATGTAGTCTTAATTTAGGACGTTCCTATTTGCAGTGCTTGGGCCCGTGAGAGCAGAACAAGTTTCCCTCTGTATCTCCTTTCAAGACGACAGTAATTTGCTGATGCAAGAAGTCTTTCAGGAAGGTGAATGACAAACCTTACAATGCTACAATAAAGGCCATTTTTAAACAAGCATGGCTGGGGAGGGAGTCCGTGTGTGCTGAGTGGAATGGTCACAGATCACCCACCCATGTGGGGGTGAAAACAGACATGATGCTAACCACCCTTTAACCACCCTTGGTGGTTATTTATGCATGTTGCAGGGCTGTATTGGTGCCCTATGCAGTCCTGAAACATGCATAAATGACCACCAAGGGTGGTTAAAGGGTGGTTAGCATCATGTCTGTTTTCACCCTGGGATGAATGGGGAGGGATTCAAATGGGGCAGGGATGTGTGTGTACCCCTACCCACGCATATGTTAGCCTTCTCCCACGTGGAGCAGTCGGGATTTTTCTTTGATGCTCTAATTCTCAATCAAGTACTGAGTTATTTGCTACAGAACAACTGCGAAATTGCTACATGGTTTCATGTTTACTACATGATTTGCAGCGCTTCAACAGTGGGGAAACACAAAGTGCTATATCAGGGCACTTTGCTTGGAAAGGGCAATGTGCCACTTTTCCAAATTTCATGGGGAAGTGGGTCTTAGGCTACTAAGACACTTGGGTGCTTTTAATGCACTATTGAAGGATGTGTGCATCGAGGGCTGTGTGGACAACTATTGCCTTGTTCTGTGTGATGGTGGAAAAGCCAGGCATTTTTAATGACAAAGTTATTAAAGAGACTGAAAAATAAAAGATACCGAGTCAAAAAATTTGGACTCAGGTACGCCTTTTTTAGTTTCATAAACATGCGTTCTGAGTATTTTAAGAAGGCGAGAGAGGCTGGCATGTTACAGATACTTGGCAATATTATTTTTTTCTAATGCAAGAGAGCAGGCAATTTAACCTAGAAGCACTGTTAGATGCCTAGGGTGTAAACAATTTGTTTGTGACCAAATAAATTTGATAGAGAGAAAAAATAGTAAAGGTTGGATTCTTTAAATAAACTCTCTTATGTTAACATTGCTTTCATACGATAATTCTGTAATTGAAAAGTTGTAATTCTTTCTTTTAAATACACTTAAAATACTTTTAGCACTCCTATTCTGAGTCAGGGACCCAACATAACTCCGCAAGAGTTTCTAGAGCAAACTGACAAACTGAATAGTAACAAATCACTAGGACCAGATGATATTCACCCCAGAGTTCTGAAGGAACTCAAGTATGAAATTGCAGACCTACTATTGGTCATTTGTAACCTATTGCTAAAATATGCCACTATACCTGAGGATTGGAGGCTACCCAACTCCACCCCTGGACCTGGGGAGTCAGTAGTCTGTTGGGTCACGTTTGGGTACCAGTTGGTGCCCAAATGCGACCAGGGTGAGTTGGACACCCCAAAATTGATGGGGTGCCCAACTGGCGGCCAGGTACTTGTTTGCAGCTCTGCCTCAGAGGTGATCCTGGAAACTACAGAATAGTGAGCCTGACATCAGTGTCAGTCAAACTGATGGAAACTGTGGCTAAGAAAATAATTACTGGGCATTTAATAAACATGACATTATGGGGAAGAGTCAACATGGATTTAGCAAAAGGTATTTTTTTTAAGTGTAAATACACAGATAGATGAGGGTGAGCTGGTCAACACAGGGTATCTGGATTTTCAGAAAGCGTTTGATAAGGTCCCTCACAAGAGACTCTTGAGGAAATTAAATAGTCATGGGATAGGAGGCAGTGTCTTATCATGGATTTTAACTGCTAAACACTAAAGGATATGAAACAAAGGGTAGGAATAAATGGTCAGTTTTCACAATGGAGAAAGAAATAGGGGAGTGACCCAAGGCTCTGTACTGGGATCGGTGTTCTTTTATATATTCACTAATCTGGAAAAGGGAGTAAAAAGTGAGGTGATCAGATTTGCAGATGACACTACGTTATTCAAGGTAGTTAAAACCTGAACAAACTGTGAAGAATTGCAGGAGGATCTTGCAATTCTTTTAGATGCCCAGTCACTTTTTGGGTAACTAGGTATCACTAAATGGCTGATGAAATTTAATGTGGACAAGTGCAAAGTGATGCACATAGGGAAAAATAATCCAAACTATATGTGCACAATGCTGGGTTCTAAATTAGGAGTTACCACTGAGGAGAAGGATCTTGGAGTCACTGTGGACAATACATTGAAATCTTCAGCCCAGTGTGCAGTGGTGGCACTGAAAAAAGCAAATAAAAAGTTAGGAATTATTCAGAAAAGGATAGAGGATAAAAGTGAAAATATCATAATGCCTCTATATAAATCTATGGGGTGACTACACCTTGAGCATTTTGTGCAGTTCTGGTCTCCCCATCTCAAAAAAGAAAGAGAAAAACTAGAAAAGGTACAGAGAAGGGCAACAAAAATGCTAAAAGGTATGGAATGGCTTCCAAACAAAAAGAGGATTGATAGGTTAGGGCTCTTCAGCTTGGAGAAGAGATGATTGAGAGGGGATATGATAAAAGTTTATAAAATCATGAATAGTGTGGAACGAGTTAATAGGGAGTGGTTATTTATCCTCTCAAATAGTACTATAACTAGGAAACAGTTCATGAAATGAACTGGCAGCAGTTTTAAAACAATTAAAGAAGTATTTTTTCACTCAGTGCACCATAAGTTGTGGAATTTGTTGCCAGAAGATTTGGTCAAGGTTAGTAGTAAAGCTGTGTTTAAAAAAGATTGGATACGTCCATTAACAGCTATTAGCCAAGTAGGTATGGTATATGTAATCTCTTACTGTCAGAAGCTGAACAACAGGGAATGGATTGCCCTTGCAAACTGTTGGGTATTTCTCCCAAGCGACCGAGATTGGCTACTGTCAAAGATAGGATGTTGGGCTCAATGTCTGACCCAGTATAGCACTTCTTATGTTTGCTGCATCTTCCCCATTAGCAACAATGGGGAAAATGCAGTGATCACAAGTCTCTGCTCCAAGATAAAGATCTCCTAAATGATCTCCCAAATGATGATATCCTGGTAGTATTTCAAGTATCTTCCTGCGTCACCAGAAGAAATTGATTGTATTGCTGACTTACACAGCTAACACTGCTGCTATACAAAAGAAAGCTGTTCTTGACTGCCTAGTTATTAGGGGTGGTAAACCGGTACAATCCGGTATCCGATAATGCCGGTATCGGGCGTACCGGCATTATCGGATTCGACCCGGTAATCCGGACCCGGTACCGGATTTCGGGGTACCGGATTTTTTTGCATTGCAGCCATTTAAAAATGGCTGCAATGTAAAAAAA
>QEPC01005778.1:1196537-1215827 GCA_003113815.1 Sphenodon punctatus
TCAGTTGTGTTCAAAATGCTGGAAATGGGATGTGCATGGTAAAATTGGACTCAGGCTGTGACTGGGGTGCTTTACAAGGATGGGTCCCTGTGTTTGGGGTTTATAAATTATTTATTTTAAGCTTGATGTGCATGTAGACTGTGTTTTCTTCCATCCAATGTTATCCCTGGGAGCTCCTTGCTGCTGAGTTATGCCATTCCACTGGCCTACCGTCCCCCTGGCTCTGCCTACCGTCCCCCTGGCTCCACTCCTAGGCTAAGCTCCACCCCTAGGCCCGCCGGCCTTACTGCCCCAGTGCCCCTGCAACATAAAATCCCACCAGCCACCCCTGCTTAAACCTGGTATAGTGAAGTAGTGTCTAATACCCTCAGCCCTGCTGGGAATGTCAGGACATGGCAGCCTCTGCCTCCACCTTCTCCTCCTTCCTGGCCAGTGGTTTGGTCAGCAGCAGCAGGGGTTCTTGGCAGGAACCAGGGGCAAATGGCTCGGGCTCAGTTTGGGCAGGCAAGGTCAGGTGGGGTTTACTCATCGACCTGCTCCTAACCCCAGGCAACTGCGCTCCCATGCAGCTGGGAAGCCACAGTCACGCCGTCCGTGTGGAGGATCTGATCCAGCAGGTTATAATAGGTGTCTATTTGCCTTCTGCAGCTGGTTGTTGTGGTTCTTTGCATCCATGACACAAGTCCTTTGTCCACTGCCAGCATTGGTTCATAGACCTGTATGCGCTGTGATACCCTGGAATAATGCCATATTCCTATGGTTTTTCTTGAGCTGACCCTGGACCTTTTCATCCTCACAAAGGGCTTTGTGTGCCCAGGTCTCCTCTTCGGACCAGGGAGCGCCCTTCTGCTGGCTGGTTGGGCTGTCCTGTGTCTAGATGGGGCTGTGGAGAGAGTACAGGAGGGATACCCACTAGTAGGCTCCTCTTGGCTGCCAGACCTGCCCCTCCTCCACTGGGGGCTCTGAAACCTACCTGGCTGAACTGGCTTCTGTTCTCCATTGCCCATGGGCCCTGCCACTGCTGCTGATCCTCCATCCCCTGTGGCTTCTGCTGGCACTGGCCTTCCTTCTCCATGCAGGGTTCAGGGGTGTATGTGTGGCCAACACGTACTTGGATTTTGTGCTTTGTCCTTTAAGGGACAGGAGCGATGAGCCAAGATGGCCGTGCTCACTTAGGAAGCCGCTCTGACCATTTGATCCGCTGGCATCTATGATCTGGGCTGGTTCATGTTTGACCGGGGCTCACAGGCCCATTTAGATGGACAGGTGTTCTGTGTTTGCCTTTTGCCCTGGGTTTGCTTGATTTGTTCAACAAGGTGTGCTCTGGGATGTTCCTGAATGCCGTTGGCAGGGCTGTCCCGGAGCAGATGCAGCCTGCTCTGCTTGCACATCTGATGGATCACCTTTAGAAAGACAAGTCAAACTGGGGATGAAGTGGGTAGAACTGGGGCTTCTGTCTGTCTGAAAACATCCAAAGAGGCATGCTTTTATAGACAGAGGCTTTATGCTATGGCTTGTATTGCAAAAAGGTTTTCCAGTCAGTGATGTTAGCTAAGTGGGTCACTAAACATTGGCTGTTTTTTACGTGAGCATGGCTGGGGAGCGGGTTCGTATCCGCTGAGTGGATCAGTCACGGAGTGCCCACACACGTGAATGGGTGTGTGTGTGTTTCAAACAGGCGACACCCAGGGAGTCCATGGCCCCCACTCACCTGGTTTCAACCTGCCCATTCCTCCACCCACCAGCCAGGGGTGTAGCAAGGTTGAGAAGGGCCCGGGCTCAAGTCTCAGTTATGGGCCCCTCATGTGCACGTGTACTTTGCACGCACGCACTCCAAAAACCCAAAGTAGGTGGAGCTTAAGGAATGGGGAAGGGCTTAAGGGATGGGGCAGGGCCTGCTGACAGCTTCTAAATATACAAAATCCAGCGGCTAGGAGCTATAACTGTGGCCATAGACAAGCATGGCCTCCCAATGCTTCCCACCTTCCCAGCTGAGCATCTACCACCACTCCCCAGGAGTGGTTCCACTGCAGGGGCAGCCAGGCGGGCAGTGAGGCAGGCACAGAGAGACTGACTGCATCCACTGTCTTACTGGAGGAGGGGAGTGAGCTTAGCCAGTCTGGCCTCCAGGGTCTGTTGTTTCTTGCTGCTGGTGCCACCTGTGCCTTGTGCATGCATGTGGTGTGACCAGTCCAGAGGTGCTGCTATCAAACACACCAGACGCCCAAAATGCAGCTAGCTTATTAAGTGCATTATGCCATGAAAAGAGACATATTATATATATATAACCAGTTCAGTTGTGCCCCATAATCAGTTTATGCTTCCCCCACCCAATAACCAGTTCATTTGTACTCCTTCCCCCATATAATCAATTCACACTGATTCACCAGTTCAGTTGTGCCCCCATAATCAGTTCATGCTGCCCCCACCCATAACCATCTAATTTGTGCCCCCAGGGCAGCGTGAATTGATTATATAGGGGGCACAAATGAACTGGTTATGGGGTGCGGGTTTAAAGACAGTATTCCTGTTAGCAATAACTTCATTAAGAAGAGTTAGTGAAATAGCAGCCATAATAATCTCGGAACCATATTTGCAGATTTTTTTTCCAAGATAGAATATATATTGCTTTACATCCTAAATTCCTACCTAAGATAGTATAAGTAAGACAGTTGTGATAATGTGGCCCTTTTTACACGGGCCTCTCCCACCCATGAACATGCAGATTTCTGTGTGTTCATGGGTGGGGGAACCCCATGTGAACAATGTGGTGTATGCACCCATGGTGTGTGGGGGTGCATGCATGCCCGCCTAACACACATCCCCACTCACCCCCCGCCACTCATCCCTATGCACAGAGCAACTGGTGGTTACTCCGTGGGTGTGGATGAGTGGGGGGTGAGTGGGGATGCATGTGCAGGCATGTGCATGCCCTGTCCATGCACTGGCGTGTCCATGGACCTCCCCCACCCAGCGGAGCCATGTAAAAATAGCATGTGAGGAGCCACTCGAAGAAGAACAGAAGGTTGCTACCTTGTAAACAAGGTTCTTTGAGATGGGTCCAAACATTCTCGCAACACCCACCCTTCCAGCCCCACATGGAATTTTTTTCTTATATTTCTAAGTTGGAAGGAACTGTCATTCTGAGGGGGAGTGTGCTTTTTATACTAGAGGAGCTCAAGACCATCATGTGGTCTATTATTTGAATAGGGTGAGCATGCACAACCCAGTTGTGAGAATGTTAGGAGCCATCTCAAAGAAGCTTCTTTACAAGGTAGCAACCTTCTGATCAGCACATGGGCAGGAGCTGTTGGTAAACAAACAGCTTTATCTCCCCGATCTGTGTCCCGCTGTTGCTACTGCAGCGCTATTAGGAGGCAGAGACAGGTGAGGGACAGGGACTGGAGCCAGGGAGGGGAGGCAGCAGAAGAACTTAGACTGCATTCTCACCTGGCGGTGATGGCGGCAGGAGAGGTGAGGGAGATGCAGCACGGAGTAGCCAGTGCAGATCTGCTGGACTCTTTTCCCAACCGCCGGCTCCTCCGCCCTCCCATCTCCCTCACCTCTCCCACTGCTGCCACCACCGCTGCAGGTATGGGGGCCAGCCCTGCCTATGCCCCCCCAGGGCAGGGTCTGGGCACAAATACGCCCCCCATGCCACGGTAGCTACGTCACTGCCACCAGCCCTGACCACAGTTCAAATGGACAGCAGTTCCACCAGCTAGGCCAAGAACTGCCCAGCCCCCACAACAGCATGGCCTCACCACATGACATGAAAATTTGGGCAAGTGAGGCCACTGCAGCTGTTTCCACTCACCCTCAGCAGGAATCTGGGAGGGTGAAGGAGGAGTGCAGGGGAAGGCGGTTCCATGCACCTGCCATGGTGCACAGGGCTGGTGACCAGGACACTGGGTGACAACACATGAAACCCTGGGGCATTGTCATACAACCTACAGGCAGCTCAGGAAAACAAGGGAGAAAGCATCAGGGAGACCATGGGACAGTAGCCAAAAAAGCCAAACACCAATTGACGCACCCACCCACCCACCCAGGCTGAAAGTCCTGTCCCAAACAGCACAGAATTTAGGACAAACACTACCAGGGCATGAGACCCCCATTCCAAAAGGGGTCCTGGCCTCTAGTTTTGGGATGATGAACCCCATGCCGTAAACAGGATGACTCTGTGACTGAGTGAGCAGGAAGCAGAAACCTCCCCAAAGAGCTGTGTGTCCGTGAAAGTTCACTGAAGCACTCCAGCTTTCAGAGCGGATGGGGGTTTCAACCCTGCCTAGAGACATCCTACAAAGACAGCCTGAACCTCAAAATTGTTGGACACTGCTGTGACAGATTTGATCAGGGCTTCAGCTTGGCAGGGCTTCCACTATAGACTCCGACCAGCCACCTAAACCTGGGCGGTCGGATGCTTCTGGTCCCTGCTACCCGGTGACCCAGCTCCCTGACTCTGATGGTTGTACCCCCACAAGGTCGGGCAGCCCAGGGTTGCAGAGTGGTTAGCTTAATCTCTTGGGAATGGTAGAAGAATAGGGTTTCTTTGGGTAGACAGAGTCAGGCTTCGCTGGAGGTCTAAGGAGCATTGGATCACCACACCCCCACTGTAGTAAAGGAAAAATATTTTATTCTAACCAAGTATAAGAACAAAGCCAAACTATGAAAAAGGTCCAACAAAAGCAAAGTTATGGCAAGCAAACGCAACCAAATAAATGTAAAGGGCAAACACGCAAGCTGCTGACTCCACTCGGTTTCCTTATCTGGCTCTCCCTAAGCTGGGTATACGCACGGGTCCTTATCCCTGGGCGTGATCATCTCCTCTGCTACAGTTGATTTCCTTGGCCATCAGGCTGAAGAACGACAGTGTCCTTTGGGGGAAAAGGGCTCCCATACCTTTCCCTAGCCTGGGCTGGAATCTGCTTAGATGTTCCCCACCCAGATTCTTCTGGGTGCAGAGAGGAGCGTCCCCATCCCCAACCCCCTTTTTGCAATACTGGTCTGGCTAGGTACTTTTGCAGCCCCATTGAGAAGAGCCTGGGCATGATTCGTATCATGCCCAGGCTCTGACCTGTCTCTCAGATTGTAGCTTCCCCAAGCCCGTAGATAGGTTTACTTTACCTAAGTGTGCCCTCTCCCCCTACTCAAGAGTACTGCCAGGTGTCTTATTCAAATACAGAGGATATGACCATCCATGACACCAGTCACAGCCATTCAAGAGTATAAAATGCCCAAACATGTAGGGTGTCCATTTTCACCCCGTCTGGTGACAGACACACACAGGCATCACACATCCCGATGTCCCTGTGTGTGTGTGTGTGTGCACATGAGTGGCTGCATCAGAGGGACTGAGATGGCACAGTCCAAGGGCAAGCTGGCAGAGTCACACACACAGGAACATGGGAGACAGAGGGGGGCCATAGTCACTGAGCATGGTTCAAAGCCGGGTCATGGCAGCAGCGGAGCCAGAGTTGGGAACCCAGCCCCCTCCACATACACTGCCCATGCAAATATACCTCTCCGGTAACCTCATGTCTGCATATGTCAATCCACCATGAAGTTGGGGTGACTGTGATCTCTGCTGCCCAGGAGGGGTGTACATTTCATTTTCGTTATTATAATGACAAAAATAAAATAGGGTTTTTTCATTTTTGTTATTGAATAATGAAAAAAAGAGAACATAATGAAAAATAGAAAACATTTTGTTTTGTTAATACGAATTAATAGGAAAAACCTGAAAAACACATTTTTTGCTATAACGTTTTAAATTTTTCATCCATTTTTGAAGAGACTTGGCAGGATTATATTCCCAACAAAGGGGGTTATGTGTGCCACATTTCAGAAAGACTGAATAAAGGGATCTGATGTTATAAGCGGTTGGAATTTGTTATTTTACGAAACTCTGTGTTCACATATTCCTGACTGTATCATCTTTGTCTCCCATCTGATTTTGATAAAATTTGGAAAGATTATACCTCTCCCCAATATTACTCTCTTTACCAAATTCCAGAAGGATTGGATAAAGGGTCCTTACCTTATAAGCAATTTAATTTCAAATACATTTCTGATTGTAACAACTTTGTATTTTATCCATTGTACATGAAATATAGCATGAATGTATCTCAGATGTTCAGGATCATCTCTGCTAAATTGTAGAATGATTTGATAAGGGGTCCAAATTTTATGAGCAATTGAAGTTTCCCCCTTGAAGACTTTCATTATTCAGGTAAATAGCACATGCAGTGCCGTTCAGATACAGGCATGGCAGGGGGGAGGGTGCTGTAGAAGGGAGGGGGAGCACCCTAGCAGACACAGTCACTGGCCAATTACTGCATGCTTCTTTTTTTACAGGAGGACCAATCAGCGGTGGCTTCAAGACAGACATAGTGGGTAGCTATAAGGTGCTGTTCTTTGGGCCTGCTCTTTGTCTGTGGTCAGTTCTGCCTTTGGTTAGAGCGTTTTCTCATACTTTGTTGGCAGGCTTTGTGTGTGTGTGTGTGTGTGTGTGTGTGTGTGTGTGTGCACTAGAGCTCATTGCAATAGTTCAGCTAGCTACATAAATTCAATCCCTACGCACCTGAGGTGCTGCCCAACAACCTCCTGCCCCCCACCGGGGCATTCTCTGCAAGTTGACTGTAACCTCCTTCTTTCTGGTCTTCCCCGGTCTCACCTTTCTCCCCTCATCTCTGTCTAAAACTCTGCTGCCAGGGTCATCTACCTCGCCAGTCGCTTCGACCATGTGCAGCCCCTCCTCTCTTTGCTTCACTGGCTTCCCCTTCCTGAACAAATCCTGCACAAACTCCTAGTCTTCACCTATAAAGCTCTTCACAACCTCACTCCCCCCTACCTCTCTGCACTTATCGCCCTCCATACTCCAGCCCGTGCACTTCGCTCCTCCTCTGTCCCTTCTCTCACCCTTCCATGCCTTCCCTGCTCCCCTAAGCGCCTCCGTCCCTTCTCACTTGCTGCCCCCCATGCCTGGAACTCCCTCCCTGTCCACATTCGCCTTGCACCCTCCCTTCATATCTTCAAATCTCTCCTTAAAACTCACCTCTTTCGCTCTGCTCTGTCTGACTCTTTATCTTGCTGAGCCACCATTTCCTGTACCTATGGTCTGTTTACCCTTATCCTTGCCACATGGATCTGCCTGCTGTCATTCTCATCATAACCAAGCCAAGTACGTGCACTTGAGACCTCGCATCTTCATGAATGTTAGACCCCTTGTCTCTCCCTCTGTTCCCCTTCCTATGTCTCTCCCCCAGCTTCTGTCTCTCAGATTGTAAGCCCTAGGGGCAGGGACCGTGTCTATTTTATTACTTTGTAAAGTGCCAGGTACACTGCTGGTGCTATATAAATATTTGTTAATAATAATAATAATAATAATAATAATAATAACACCCCCACACACCTGGGGTGCCCGCCCAGAGTGTAGCCTGTGCCAAACCGCAGAGATGACAGATGTACAAGCCACAGATGATAGATGTACAAGTCACAGATGTGGCTTGACAAATGTCAAGCCACACCAATTGGCTTGACATTTCAAAGACACCCTGGCTGGGACAGAGATGTGATTGCCTCTATTACTGCATGCTTCCAGGTTTCCAGAACCAATCCTGGGCAGCTCTGAGGTGAGCATAGAAGGGAATAACTGGGACTTCAGATAGTAAGGTAGGGGGTAGGGGGAAGCATCCCTGCAATCAGGAGACATGGTTCACGGCACACTGACAGAGGACATAAGGAAGTCCCTTTTTGGCTCTTTCCTAAGCAGATGCTTCCAACTTCCCAGTAACAAGTGAGGGAGAGGGGTTGGGGTGGTCACAGCACAGAAGGATATATGGGTGACATTTCTGCTGACCAATTGGCATCCCAAACACATCTTGTAACACAGTGACAAACATAAGAGAATCCTCGGCATAGGCTCATACTCGCCACATGCTGTGCAGGTTTATAACTTCGGTACCTTTTATCAGATATTTCTGATATTTGTCAGAGATGCTCCTAACGGTCTGAGATATACGTGTACCAAAGTTCATCTAAACTGGATGGAATACAAAGACGTTAAAGTCAGAAATGCTTTTAAAGGTTAATTGCTTATAACATTGGGACCCTTTATCCAATCCTTCTGAAATTGGGCAGGAGTAGTACCCTTGAAGTTGGGTATAATCATGTCAAGTTAAATCCAAATTGGATGGGAGAAAAAGATGTTACATCCAGGAATGTGTAAAATAGTATATTTCAGTTGCTTATAAAATCAGATTCCTTTAACCATTCCTTTTGATATTTGGCACACATAATACCCTCAATTGGGGGTACAATACTGCTATCTCTCATCAAAGTCATATGCAACATGAGAAAGTTACAGCCAAATATGTGTTTTCTATTGAAACCAATGGAAATAAAAAATGAAAGTAAAAATGAAACAAAGTAACAAAATGTAACGAAAATGAATGACATTTTAATAATGAAAAGGAAATTAATAACAAAACCAAAAGAGAGTTACTGTGCATATCCCTACTGCCCAGAGCGAGCTGAACATCCTCCCAGGTCCAGATCTCTTATAGGACATCCATCTCCACTGCAGTAGGGTCCATGGTCAGGTAAGGATTCCCATCCAGGGCCATAAGCAGCCTAAACTCACCCATGCAATCCTAGCACTCATCCCGCTGCCTGCCTCCCCCACTAAGGGTCAGGTGAAACTCCAGGATGCTACAAATCTCCTACAAAGCAACACTCTTACTTGCCTCCCATGGTAGCAGCATTCCCACTGGGGATCCATTCCCAGTGGTCCCCGGAACACAGAACCCCAACTCACTCACCCTCCGCTGGCAATCGTGGCTGTGCACACTCAATGCGTGGGTGTGCAGTCCGGTTCACACAGGTCAGGGATGCATGTGGGGGCCTTCCCCACGCATGGATTTGCCTGCCCCCACACAGAGTATCCTGGGGTGAAAACAGACATGACGCTAACCACCCTTTAACCACCCTTGGTGGTTATTTATGCATATTGCAGGGTTGTATTGGTGCCCTATGCAGCCATGAAACATGCATAAATGACCACCAAGGGTGGTTAAAGGGTGGTTAGCGTCATGTCTGTTTTCACCCCTGGTCTTTTCTCTGCTGCTCTGTGAGTGGGCATGGATGGTGCGTGGGTCATGGGATCGTACAAACTCCCTCCTCCCAGCACCTTTAGATGGGCTTTTGGATGCATGTGGAATGGGAGGACCTGCGTGTTAGCATCTCGTCTAAAACTAGCCATTGTTGAATGGCCTAGTATTTGTAGTCTAGCTTCCTAGAAGTCATAGTCTAGTTTACCAACAGCCAGTGCACTATCCAGTGGGGCTTGTAGAGTACATCCTGAAAGCAACCAGTTGTCCCTGATGGATAGGAAAACTACCTTTTAAGACTGCAAGCTGACCTAGCTTAACTAGGATATATGCCTTCAAGAGAATCCAACATCTCTCTCCTTGGATAGAAGCAGCATCATTTCTGGTAGTCTGGTAGCAGCAATATCAGTGGTATGGGTCATTTTCTCAAGAATAAGTTCCCCCAGGCACTTTACCCTATGTTATTTCCCCACCCCGATAGCTTGTCTTGCCTCAAAGTGTTCACAAATTATTATATCTTCAAGGGTTATCTACTGGGTCACCTTGCATCATAATCATGATTCTTATTCAAGTTTACTGCCTTGCATGACTGCAGTGTTGTATTAAACTGATGTTAAATGAAGTAGGCCGAGAGAGTATAGATGTTAATACATCTCTGTAATTGGACAACACAAGACCTATTAACTTGGTTCAAGGCTTTGGAACACCAAAACCTGTGTATGTTTAGCAACCATTGTAAATGCACACTAGCAGGACAATCTTCCACCATTAAAGTCAATGGGAATTTTGCCATTGACTTCAGTGGGTGGAGGATTGCACCCAAAATATATTGTTTGTTAACAGCAAAGAAATGTAAGCTAAGAGAAAAAAAACCCTGTCATAAAGGATGTCAAAATCAAATGTGAGCAAATTCTTCATCAAACATTAATTAGATTATTATTTAGAGGGTGTTAATACATGGGAAGAGAATCTCCCAGAACTCAGAGTTGCTATGTGCTCCCACTGGAGCCGGCACTTCCAGGCTCCAAAAGGAACCTGGTAGATGGGCAGACATTCCTCCCTGCCACGGTCCAGCTGTGTGTCACCTGCCCCTCCCCCATATCATAGTGTTGCAGGCGCTCACACAATGCTCTAGGCTGGCACCTATAACTCCATGATGCATCCATCTGCACATTCCCACAGGGGGATACCAAACAGGGGACGGAGGCCCCCCGCAAATGGGTAAGGAGACCACAACGGGATGGCCGGAGGGGGCGGGGGATGCAAGGGAAGCAGACAGCCACAGAGGGAGGGAGGGAGGGGGCCGGGGGCAGGCATGGCACAACCACAGCACTCAACTCCCCATGTACACCCAACAGACCAGGAAACGTGCCCGAGTCCCGGATCTCTCACAGGACACCAGCAGGGAGGAGCCGGAGGAGGCAGAGGGCCCAGCATGGAGGTACCAGAGAGGGGGACCGTGGGGAGTCCAGGAGATCCAGGACTTCATCAGGATCTGAGAGTCCCTGAAAACCAAGGGGAGCTCACAGTAAACAAGCAAAATGAGCACATGTTTGACCTGATAGTGAGGGACATGGGGGAGGCCGGATACCAGAGGTTGATAGCACAATGCCGGTCCACGGCCAAGGAGCTAAAGAGGGGCTACAAGCACATAAAGGACAATAACCAGCAGTCTGGTCACGCAGCGTGGACCACGCCCTATTATGGTGCCATAGACAGGATCCTCTACGTGAAGGGATCCATCGTGGCCCCCTGGCTGGTAGGGAGTGCCATGATGACATAGGGCCAGACATGGGAGGACATCCTACCCCCCATGGCAGCACTGGGTACACCCACAGACACTGCCAGACCCACACCCCAAGAGGAAAAGCCCGGGACCTTGGGGACCAGTAGGCCCCCATCACGGTCAGGCATGGGGAGCCCAGTACAGCACTCGGGGTAGGGCTCTGATGATGACACGCTGGTCACCCTGAGCCAGTGGATGCGAGCGGAGCACTCCGAGCAGAGCCCCATCGAGCAGCCAGTTATGGAGGACTCAGAGATGGACACCGGAGGTAGGCACAGGAGGTGGAAGGCACAGGGGCCTGCACAGACTCAGCAAGGGAGCGGGGGGGGAGGCACAACAGACAGGGAACTATACCAACCAACCCCACTTCCTTACCGAGGGAGAGGAGGAGCCAACGGAGGGGGAACAGGCACCAGGAGAGGTGGAACACGCGGCAGAAGGTAAGCAGAAGGGACGGGGCCCACCGGAGGCCAGGAGGGGGATGGGGGTGGGCAGGGCAGGGTGGTAGGGAGAGGGGAAACCCAATGCCACACCCCCATGGCCTTTACCACACAGGACCAATACCACTGCCATGGGAAGCAGAGGCAGAGGGGGAGCAGCATCAGCATCAGCAGCGGGTGGAATGAGGTGAGTGGGCACGGGGGCAGACCAATGGCCTGGCAGAGGGCACATACGGCTCCCAGGGGACCCCGGGGACCGGTGGACAGAACTGGCACGTGGGGAGCCATGGATGACCACGAGGGAACAGGGGAGAGGCAGCGGGTCACAGGTGTGTGGAGGGAGGGGAGGGGACCCAACCACCCAAGGTGAAGGGATGGGCAGGTATCCCAGCCCCACCCCAGCACCATTCCGGGGGGCACACGTGCAGCAACTGGCTGCCTGACTGAGCTAACAGAATCCGTATCCTGCAGATCCGCTGCCATGGCAGCTGGCCTGGGACCAGTGGCCCAGAGGATGTGGGAGCACAGGGCATGTGTGCGCCACCAGCAGGAGGACCTGGTGGAGGAGATAATGAGGAACAGTGTGGACCAGGGGGAGACGATGATCGCCTCCATTTACAGGATGGAGGCGACCACCGTCAGGGCCATGGAGTAGGTGGAGGGATGGGACAGGCACCTCCTAGCCGAGATGCGAAAGGCAAGGTGACTGCAGAGACGAGACCACACATGGCAGATGGAGGTGATACAGCAGTTGACGGACACCATTGACCGCCGGGCCGCTGAGTACTCCCAGAAGCTGGACCAGTCCCTAGAGATTGGCACCTCTCTGCTGCTACTTGCAAGCACAATGAGTGCCTACATCATGGCAGCAGCACTCCTGGGAGCCATACCGGCTGCAGTCCCACACCCACCTGCCATCCCACCGCCGGTGTCCATCCCTCAGCAGTAGCATCAGCCCCAACCACAGGGCCCACACATCCACCTCCCTGTCCCTCCAGGGCTGAGATGGCAACAGCCGCCACGCCAGGTGCAGCAGCAGCAGCAGCAGCAGCAGCAGCAGCAGCAGCAGCAGCAGCAGCAGCAGCAGCAGCAGCAGCAGCAGCAGCAGCAGCAGCAGCAGCAGCAGCAGCAGCAGCAGCAGCAGCAGCAAGCTGTCCCGGTCCTGGACCAGCCCCCAGCAGTGGCCACAGAGGTGATCCAGGAGCCCGTGCAGAGGCAGGAAGCACTGGAGGGGGACACCAGTGCGGGCGAGGGCGGCTCGCAGACCATGGAGCAGCCTGCACAGTGACGGAGAGGTTGCCCCAGGAAGCAGGAGGGGCAGGGGTAAGGGGAGGAGGAATTAGGGCGTGTGGATCACTGTACATACAATAAAGACACCTTTATTCACTGTAACCATCATGTCCATAATTCATTGATACACACGCCGAGGACCCAGAGTCCAATGGCTGCGGCTCGGGCACTCCCGGGCACGGGTATGGCAGGGGTCCCGCCCCACGGACCCCGGGAGTCTCAGGCCTGGGGCAACCATGTTATGTGCCCTGTAAGTGCTGCTCTCATCCGCTTAGCATAATGGTACTCCCTGGGGTTATCTACATTCATGTATAGTGGAATGGGGCCGGCTGGCCACTGTGGCCTGGGATACCCAAGGGCTGCTCCATCGTCTCACAGATGTTGTGCAACACTCAGCAGGGACTGATTACCAGGGTGGAGGTCTCCACCGAGTAGTCCAGGCGCCCGGCCAGGCACCTCCATCTCTGCCTGATGGCACCAAAGGTCCTCTTGACCACGGTCCTCGCGGTGCACAGACGGGTGTTGTACAGGGCCTCCATCTGGTTCCGGGCCACTGGATGGGCCTTCATGAGCCAGTGGAGCAGCAGATAAGCCGGGTCTCCAATGATGCAGGGAGGCATCAACACCCCCTTGATCCGGGTCATCTGCATGTTAGCAAAGTCCCCTCTGTACATCCGTGCTAAGAGGGGGGAGATGGCGAGGATCCGGGCATCATGGCTGCAGCTGGAGTGGTCGGTGAAGATGTCAGTGAACCGGCCCCGGTGATTGACAATGGCCTGGAGCTGCAATGAGTGGTAACCAAGCCTGTTGATGTACTCAGCCGCATCATCGGGGGGGGGGGCGGAGGATCTCCACATGGGTGCAATCGATTGCGCCCAGGCAGTTGGGGAACCTGGTAGCCGCGAAGCCAGCCATCACAACCCCTGCCCTGATCCACGAACTGGATCACGTGGTCAAGGAGGACCACCTCCACAGCCTCGCAGAAGTCGCAGATGATGCCAGTGATGGTTGTGAGTCCCACTCCAAAGTGTTGAACCATGGAACGGCCGGAATCCGGGGTGGCCAGGGCCCAGACAGCTATGCCCACTCGCTACGCGACTGGGATAGGGGAGCGCATAGGGGTGTGCAGCCGCTCCATCCAGGGCCGCAGAAGCTCTGCCAGTCGCAGGAGGGTACACCAGTCCATCTGGAAGTGTACCCTCCAAGCAGCATCGTCCCATCGTGTCAGGGTCCCCTCCCACCATTGCTGGGCCCTGGGCACTGTCCAGAGGTGCCTGTCGATGGGCATAGCAAGCATGACAGCACTGAAGAGGGCTGCCCTCCTCCAGTAGTGATGTGCAGCTGCTTGCCTGAGGGCAGCTGGATGGGTATGTGCAATCAGCAGGGCCCTGCGGTACATCCCAGAGAGCCGACACGCTGTGCGCATAGCCTCGATGCAGCGGCGCCTGTGATGGGCGAGCAGGCTGGTTGCAACACACCGGGCCAGGCATTCACACACCCCAGTGTACATCTCAAACAGTTCTGTGGTGACCCACTGGAGCTCAGTGTGCTGGTGGTACCACTCAGCTATGATCTCCAGTAGGAGCCAGAAGGCACTCCGCTGGTTCACATCCATGTCAGGTACTTGTGAGTGCCTTTGCTGGTTGGTGTCCCAGGAGCACCGGGCGGTTCAGGCACATTTCTCGGAGGCACTCTCCTGCCACTGTGCTGCTGGTTGTGGCTCACTATAAGGGGCCTCGGGCCAGCACATGCCCACGTGCCACCGGCTGTCGGTTGGGCCCTGTACCCAGGTGCTGCGCTGATTGGTTGTGGCGTATACATTACTGGGTGCTCTTGGTGGCATGGGGCCACTCACCTGTACTGGGGAGCTCTGCCTGTAGGTCCCGTACCCCATGGTGTTGGTTGCTACTGCCTAGTGGGGTGTTGGGTGCTCAGGTGCATGGGAGGGAGGGTGCCCCAGCATGTAGGTGGCATAACGGGGCCGTGGAGGTGAATGAACGTTATGTGCGTATCACTGCTCTCTGTGCATAGGCCGTCTGTGGACTTGGGTTCCTGCAGCTGTGCTGTGTCCGCTCCCCACGCATCACTTCCTTGCCATCCCATTGTGCTGCCCTTACCCTTATTGCGTGGCCTTGGAGATCCCCGGTTGCCTCCCCTGCTTACCATGGTTTGAGGGGCCACACCACTGTCCTTGATTATCAGACCCTCTGCCAGCTGCACCATGGCCGATGCTGCTGCATCAGAGCTCCCGCTCAGAGGTTCTGCAGCCGGTCTGCATTGCTGGACCTACAGGGAAACCAGGCCTCTAGCTGACCTGTGGCATTCCCCTGGCATTCAACTGTTCCTTGCCTCCCTGTCTACCCTCCTGGATGCCTATCGGTGTCTGAGATCGGGTCTCTGTCACTTTGGATATGTGGCTACCACTTGCGAGTGCCGGCTCCATGCTGTGAAGCTGGGCCTGTGTCCCTTTCCAGATGGGCGCATTTTGGAGCTAAGGGGTCACTTGTGCCATGGTCTGCTCCTCAGACGATGTCAGCTCTCTCTGTCTGTGCCTTGTCCGGCTTCCAGACCTGTCTGGTAGAGGGCGGCCCTGCCCTGGCTGTGTCCTACTTCTGCTGCATCTTAGGGGCCCGTGGATACCAGTGTTCCTGTGGGGCATCATATCACCACCCGTTGGAGCTTGGACAGCTGTCATGGCCCCCTGTTGCTGACTGTGCCTTGCCCGATCCCACCGGACCTGAGCTGCTAGTGCTGTCTAAGGTGTGGTCCCGTGCCGATATTCAGGCTGGGCTCACCGGTCCCGATCCTTTTGAGGCTTACTATCTTGTTGCCCACCACATGGCACAGATGGGCTATTGCCAGGGTATGTTGCAGTGGCCCCACTACATTATCTGTTAGGCCACCCCATCCCACTCCCCTTCGTGACCCCATGCAGCTGGCTGTAGGTACCCCCTGGTTCATCTGTGTCTCGACTATCGTCTCCGCTGAGTGCTCCCTGCACCTTCCTGGACCTTCCATTCTGTAACCCGCTACATCATTCCCATTGTGGACCCACTGCTGTCCTGCCTCCATCTGCACCCCCTGTTCTGCTTGGCTGTGCCAGGTCGCCTGCATCCCGGGGCCATCTGTGTGGCAACACTATACCATCTGTACCCTTGGGGTTTGTTTCTGTGACCCGTCCCCCGGTCAGCTGTTAGCTGCTATCTGACACCTGTACTGGGGATCCCTGTGGACATTTGCACCCCTTGCTCAGCTGGCTCCCTGCCAGTGTCCGTGCTCAACCCCCACCCCCACCCCTGTGATGGCTCCTTTACTGTTTGTGACTGGGGTTTCTTTGCTCGTGCCATCCACCATCCCCATGTTGGGGGGGGGGCAGCACCATCAGCTGTCCATGACTTGGGGCTCGCTTCCCTCGCTGGCTGTGGCGTATCATCTGGAACCAGTTGTCTTGCTGTTGGGACCTGCCCCTGCCCTCCCCAGTCATCCTTGGATTAGTGGCTCATCCACTGTGACCCTGCTCTGTCACTGTGTGAACCACTCTCTGTACAGCAGACTGCATTGCTGTTGGGTGCCTCGTGGTGCCTGTGCTGTCCCTGGGGTGTTGGGTGCCTGCTCCCATGTCCCGCTCTGTTCTGGGTCGTTCGCCGAGTTTGGGTTCGGCTGTTCGGTCGTGTTCGGTTCAGTTCGGGCGTTCGGAAAAAGTATCATGAGAGTGCGTGATTGTGCCGGAAACTGGAAATTTGAGTCTGTGTGGAGCTGTATGGTGAGAGAGTGTGTGTTTGACTGGGTGGCTGTTCGGTTCATGTGTTTTGGCTGTTTGTGTTTGGTTTGGCTGTGTTGTTTGGCTGGTTGGTGAGTGTTGCTGTGTGGTGGGTGACTGACTGTGTGTTTTGTTGGCTTGGCTGCGTGTTTAAAAACAAAATGAAGAAGGCTGTTGTGCTGATGCCATGGCTGGGGGCCAACATGGTGCTCTCAGAGGAGGAGGAGGAGGAGGAGGAGGAGGAGGAAGAGATCGCTGCCCCTGTACCTTTGGTGGTGGTGGTTGGCTCCTTGGATGAGGAGCAAGTGATGGGCACAGGAGGTGCTGCCAGGTTTGTAAACTTTTTTTTTACTTTGAGGACAAGAAAGGCTCTATCCATTATAGCAGGATCACTGGCGTGTGGGTGGGTGCGTGGGTGGTGGGCATCAGTCAGGCACAAACAGTGGGCATCAGCAGGTAGTAGCGGATGTCTGCCACAGAGAGAGAGGGTATTGTAGTATGTGGGGCTCTTCCAGCAGTCAGGCATGAGCACGAGCTGCACCCTCACCCAAACATGTGCCAGGCTAGCAAGGGTCTCCACTCTCCAGTTGCCATCCCATTCCTATGCACCCCCAAATAAGGGCAAGATTTGCACATGCCAGCCACCAGGGTCTTTCCAGTTGCCATCCTTAGCGCCTCAAGGAGGGCAGGTTTTGCACGTGCCAGCCAGGACCTTTCTAGTTGGAATCCCTAGCATCCCTTAGCACCCCAAAGAGGGCAGGATTTGCATGTGCCAGCAAGGGTACTTCAAGTTGCCATCGCTACTAACACCCAAAGAAGGGCAGGATTTGCACGTGCCAGCTGGGGCCTTTCTAGTTGCAATCCCTAGCATCCCCTAACAACCCAAGGAGGGCAGGATTTGCATGTGCCACCCAGGGTCACATCTCCCGTTGTCATCCCTAGCACTCCAAGGAGGGAGGGCTAGAGGCATCATCATAAATGCATGATATTACTTTGGTGTTCTTAATGTGTTCCCATTTCAGAGAGGAACCAGATGCCGGCCCCAGCACTGGTACCAGGCCAAGGAGGACCCCTAGGCGGAGGTCACCAGTGATACCCCCAGACATTCAGCGGAGAAGGTCGGACGTCTGGAGGTTTTATAAGATGGGCAACGGAATCGCCCTATGCAAGGTAAGGCACGGGGACTGGAACAACAGGGAATGCATTGCCCTATGACCTGTTATGAATGGAAGTCCCCTGCAGAGAGAGATTAGCCACCCAGTCCACACACTTGTGGAGACAGAATGCAAGCAGGGCTTGACAGATCATTGGTCTGACACAGTATGGCACTTATTATGTTCCTATCTTTTTATGCTCTTTAGACCTGTGGCAAAAGAATCAGGAGGCAGAGAGAGGGGACTACATCGGGACTCATTGCCCATATTGAAAAGCTCCATGGCCTGACGATGAGGCGGCAGGAGGACTCTGACGTGGCCATGGAGCCTCAGCCTCAGCACCAGAAGAAGATGGGGAAGGCAACCCAGAAGTGCTGGCATGCTGGCCCTTCCCCCTCCTCCAGCCCCGATGTGGAGTCACCTGGGCCCAGGAGTCTGTTGCTGTGATGGCCAAGGCCTTTCAGGCCGAACCTGAGAGGCCTGGCCGCCAAATGATGAAGGGCGTACGCTGCCTGGAGAACCACCTGATGGAACAGTTCCAGGCGCTCGAGGTGGAGAAAAAGAAGGTGGAGGCGTATGGCCAGTATGTCTCCACTGAGATGGAATGCCTGGAACTGTATCGCCAGGTGGTCTCCAGGTGGCATTGGGATGTGGAAGGGGCCGTGGAGTTTGCCATCTCCCATGGCTACGAAATTGAAGAGGACCGGGAGGCTGCCCCTCAGTCCCATGCTGAGCCCCAACGCCTTCTGCCTTTCCCCCAAGTCCCGGGGAACAGGCCCAGAGACTAATAGTTTCCTTTATACGTTTCCTTTAAATGTTTGGTTTTGTTTTCATAACGTTGTTGTTGTTTCGTTGTTGTTTGTTGTTTAAATAGTTTTAATAAAAGTTGTTATATTTGTTGTTACGAGCTTCGTTTGAACTATCCAATATTTTATCCCTATGTGCTGAAGTTCTGAAAGGCAGGTGGCAGAAACTCTTACAGCTTGTCTATCCCTACCAGCAGCATCTGGCTGGCTCCACATGTAGTGTAGTTAAGGTATTAACCCAAAGATGTGCCCAGCAACAGCAGGGTCTCAATTTGCAGACAGCCCCTCAGGAGGGGCAGGGCTTGTGTCTGTGTGAGTGTGCCAGAAGAAAGAGAGACAGGCTCCTTGGCAGCGGGCGGTGGGTGCTGGTGGTTAGACAGTAGATTGCTGGTTGCCAAGGTACATAACCCTTTGCACAGACAGCATTTTTATGGGCCTGGTGGGTGGGGGCCTTTGGCAGCAGCAGGTTGCCAGGGTACAGAACCCTTTGCACAGACAGCATATAGGCCTGGGGGATGGGGGCCTTTGGCAGCATCAAACATGAGTTGCCAGGGCAGGCAGGCAGTGTGGCATGAGCAGCATTCAGGCAGGATTTGAGCTTGGCAACCTGGGTGGGCAGGCAGGCAGTCACAGCAGCTTGGCATGAGAGGCAGTCAGGCAGGCAGGCGGGCTGAGGCAAGCTTTGAGCTGGCAATGGCAACCTGGGTGGGCAGGCAGGCAGCGTGGCATGAGTGGCAATCAGGCAGACTTTGAGCTTGGCAGCCTGGGTGGGCAGACAGCCTGCATGGCAAGATTGGGAGCAGCAGCAGCCATCAAGTTTCCCGGGTACAGACCCCTTGCCTGGCACAGACAACATATAGGCCTGGGGGCCATTGGCACTAGCAGCAGCAGACAGTGGGATGCCAGGGTACAGAACCCTTGGCACAGACAGCATATAGGCCTGG